>OZ038386.1:18612397-18748524 GCA_964036045.1 Eutreptiella sp. 'Long Island Sound 2002'
GGCTGGGCGCGACTGGGGGGGGGGGGGGGGCTCCTTGACTGCCGGATGGCACGGGTGGCGCCGCCTTGAGGGCCGGGTCCCACACTCCCACAGCCGGGGTGCGCGGGGGGCAGTGGGAGGGGTCCCGAGGGACGCCAAGCGCTTCCCCGCCCTGGGGGCCGGGATGCGGCGCTACAGCCCTAGTCCTGGAGGACTGGCCTTTCCTGTTAGCTACTGGGGGCAAGGCTCCTACGTACCCGAATCCGAAGTCCCCGGGTCCCCGAAGACGCCTTGGAAAAATGGGAAAGATGGGGGGAATGGGGGGGGGGGATGGGGTATCATCATAAGATCACGATACAAATTGCATGAACAACTCTACAAGTGGCAGGAAAATGGCCAAAAACGGGGGGGGGGGGTAACAGGAGAAAAACGGCAGAATGCGACGAGGTACCCATGTTCCCCAATCCCATTTTCCCCATTATTCTGGAGGCTGCAGACCTTCCCATTATTTCCCTTTACAAACCTGAGTATCCGGTTTTCGGATGGGGAAATCGGGGAAATCGAAGGTATCCGTGGGTATCCGAAAAGTCGGCTACCTACGAGGCTTGTAAGGGGCATAATGTGGGAAGGGGGAAGGGGGAACACGGCGGAGAGGGACCGTACGCCGTGCGCATACCGTTTCTCAGCGGCAGGTCCTCCGCTGGCTGCTCCCCGACCAGCCGCATGGCCTCCGCGATGGCGCGCTCCAGCTGCTGGTCCCCTGCGACCCCCGGTACGTTGTCCACCTCCACGTCCGGCACCACCCCGCAGTTCTCCAGCCCGTACCCCACGCCCTCCATCCAGACCGCGCACGCGGCCCACGTCGTCTCCCCGCCGTCCACCACGTCCTCCGTATCACAGGACAGCACTCCCCCGCACGTCCGCGTCCCCACAACGGGTCCCAACCGCTGCCTCTGGAAGCAGTGTGCGATCACTTCGGCGTCGGAGGAGGAGTCCGCGTCCACGAGAAGCACTAGGGCCCCCGTGGGCGCGTGGCAGGGGTATGGGGTCGGTTCCCCATGACGTGGTACGTCCCAGCCTGTGAAGTGGCGACACATTATCAGAGCCATGAGAGGCTTGACCAGACCACAAAATGTGAGAATCAAATCAACTCCGGAAATAGCGTGCCTCTTTGTCTGCCAGTTCCCAGCTGCCGCGGGGGGGGGGGGGGGGGGTCGTTGAAGCCACTGTTCCAGACCCCCTCCCCCTCAGGGCTCGCGTGACGGGGACCCCCGACGGGCCGACGGGGGAGAGGGGGGTATGGGGGGTTCTGAGGTACCCCAACACACGTGGCTCAAAATGATCCGCACGATGCGCTGATCATTTTGAGGTATGTATCACGGGGGAATTGGTTTTGAAAAACAATTCTTCTGGGCTGCTTTGCGGCGCAGGTGGTGAGTCGTCATTGGAGGTTTCGGACCCGCCTCTTTGCACTGGCCTGTCACGAGGGCCCCTTTCCCAATGCCCCACCCCCCCTCCTTCAGGGGGCTCGAACGACCCCCCCGCCGCGCGCAAACCTTTTGTCGCCCTCCCCTCTGCATACCCTGTCGCCTCTGCGTTATCTTCTGCAGCAGCAGCTCGCTCACCGACCCACCCGGGTTGGCCCGCACGTCGAGAATCAGCCCCGGCAGCTGGCTCTCCGTCAGGAAATGCCGGTGGAACTCCGAGAACCCCAGCCGCTCCATGTCCGGCACGTGCACGTACCCGACGCGGCCGGCCGTCGCGCCGTGCACGCGCGCGCGGTTGCCGTCCACCCAATCGCGGTACCGGGGGTACAGGTCCGACCCCAGGGCCCGCACCCGCAGCGACCGCGTGCCCGGCGGCCCCTCCGAGTCGCTACTCGGGAACGGGCGGCGCCAGCCGTGCGGGTGCGGGCGGGTGTCCGGGGCCTTGTCGTCCTTCGCGCCGTGGCCCCCTTTGGCGCGGCCGCCGGACTTGGGCGCAGCTGCGGGCGGCCTTTTACCAGACTTGGCCTTGGGCTTCGGCTTGGGCTTGCTCTTGGACTTGTGGCTCTGAAGCGTCACGAGGACCTCTTTGTTCGTGCAGTTGATGAGGCATTTGGCGGGGGAGACATGCTCCGTCAACCGCTGGCGGTTGATGGCAAGGAGGATGTCCCCGGGCTTGACTTCTGTGAGGCGATGACGGCAGCAGAGCAGGCGCGAGGGGCCGGGGAAGGGTCAGTGGACAAAAGACCAGAAGGACCCGGTCTGGCTGACAATACGCTTCCTGACAACATCCCCCCAGCAAAAGGGTGAGGAACGCCACAAGGGCCCGTCAAAGCCTCGGGGATTTATTGGCAAAGATAAAAAAAACGAGGAATACAGGTCTTGTGCTTGCGACTGAGGTTTTCTAGGGCTGTATGGGCTGTTTGGGTGCATCTTGGGATGGCGCACCGGTGTTTGACCACTAATAGATGCCACGGTGCGGACGCGGTGTGTGCGCTCATTGGGACTGGTGAGGCTTGCCAGAGGTCATCACACTCGCTGCAGCTCCGGCAGTCTTTGCTCTTTCCTGGAGGTCTCTTGATGGTTGCAATTATCACAGGGTCCCCAGATTCACCCACAGTTTGCAGCACCGCGCGTGCACTGTGGCATGAGCGCCCTCAATGCCTACCAAGCAGCTCGTGTGGGAATACTCCCTGCATCATGTCTTGGACTATCCGCTACCGAGTGGTGGCACTGGCAACAAGCCCTGAGACCTCCCTTGAAAGCCACGCAGGGGGGCAGCTGGGCAACGTGTGTGCCACGCACGGAGTCGCCTGCGTGTTGGGCCAACGGGACGTTGGCGCAGTGCAGGCGGCCACGAGGCGGCGTGCTGCCCGTGGACGAGGCGGCAGAGGTGTTCGAGTCCGAGCTGGAGTCGACCTCAGCCCACGTGGAATCAGAGTCGCTGGGAACGACTAGCGAGTCCACCATGGCGGTGTGGTGCGGTACCGTGTCGTGGTGTGGTGCGGTGTGGTTTGAGCCTGCCTCCGAAAGGGTCGGAACGTCAGAAAGCGCAGATTTTCGATAAATTTGTCGATGCTACAACATGAGCCCCAAAACGTTCAGTGCCTCAGGCCAATCACTTTGAAATTGTATGACATTTGGGTAACCCCTGCTTTGTCCCCAAGAACCGGTACCGGACCATCTGCACGCCCCTTCAGCTGAAAGCCCACGGAGCACACTCGCCTTGGGGATCCAGACGTCCTTGCGGTCCCTGGAGCTGCTTTTCCAGAACCCCCGCCTACCCTCACAAAAAGCAATGTCCCAAAATCATGTGCCTCCGAGTGAACCGGTTCCTGCAGCTCTTCGTGGACGGCTTTGTTGAACGAGGTCAGTTGTCCGGAGGTTCCGTCCACAACTGATTGTCCGCCAGTCGGACATGTCTGGCCTGACTTGAATTTGGTGCTTAGGGTCGTACCGGGGGCATTCACGGGCTTCTGCGTAGGCCCTTGTGGGTTCACCCCCAGCCCCCCTTGGCCCTACGCCTCGTCTCCAACACCGTTTGTGGTGGAGACCCCCCGAGCAGGGCTGTAGTAGAAGAGAGGAAGGCGGGGGGGGGGGGGGGGGCAAAAGTGCGCGTACCGAAAATGGCCCGACCAGATTTTCCCAATGGTCAATTTCGTTTTCTCCCGCCATAGTCACTTGGGTCTGGGGGGATGAGGGGGGGGTCCAGGGGGGGGGGGGGGCTCTCCTCCTACGGTGTACGGCCATCCGAATCCTTCCCTGCCCCCGAGCCCCCGAAGCTATGCCCCACGCCCTTGTGAACGCCAACGCCCCCTCAGCCCTCGCAAATGCATTCTTCCTTCGTTCCACGTTCCAGTGCCCCTGCCCCTGCTGCCTCCAGCAATCGAATCCATGTGCCCCGCTCCAGCCCCGGGCGCTGAGGCATACCGAGCCCCGGTGCCGCCAGGGGGCCCCCCTGCTTGGCACTCCAGAGATCCCCCTGCACAATGTGCGTGATCCGGTACCCCTGGGCCGCGGCGTCCCACTCCCACTCGCACCCCAGCTTCCCCGGGCACCGACTGGGCAGCGGCGGCACGTCCCCCCCGGAGTGCCAACTGTGGCTGCACCCGAGCTCCCCGATCATCTCGCAGAGGAGGTCCGTCAGCTCTAAGCGCGTGGCCACGCGCGGCACCAGCGCGGCGTAGCGGTCGTGGCACTGCTGCCAGTCGACCCCCCCGAACTCCACGTCCCACCACTCGTCCCGGAGGTGCCGCCACGTGTCCGCGAAGATCTGGCCCCACTCCAGCCCCGGGTCGACCTCGAGCAAAATGCGCCCGAAATCCACAAACCCGGACTCGCGCGTGAAGTCCGTGTCGTCCGGCTCCTCCTCGTCATCATCCAACTCTGAGTGGGAGGGAGTGAAGCGGGAGTGAGGGGCAGGAGGTTGGCAGGGGGGGAGGGGGGGTCTGGGACCCAAAAGGTTGTGTATCAAAAATGGCCCAACAAGATTCTCCTGATGGTAAGTTTCGTTTTTCCCGCTGTGGTCACTTTGGTCTGGAGGGGGGAGGGGGGTCCAGGGTACCCCCCCTCCTCCTGCGGTGTACGGCCATTCTAATACTTCCCTGGGGACGGGGGCTGGAGTGTAAAACCCAGGATTAGTGACAGCGAGCAGAGATGAGGAACGGACAACGAGGGAGGGAGCAGGTGGCAGTGCGCCTGCTCGTGCTGCTGAATGCTCCGCTGCTTTCTCTTTGGACTTCCTGTCCGCCCCCAACCGGCGGATCATGTCCCGCATCCAGACGTCTCTCGCGGCCAGAGCCCCGGAGGGCGCTGGCGGGTACGGGCTTGGCATGCAAATGGCCAATCGTTGACGCCCTTTTCCATCGGTGGGGGGTCCCAGCGACTTCCCGCCGCTTTTCGCGGTGTCGCTGCGGTTGACCGGTGCCCCGGAGATAGCCATGAAACGACTGCACGAGACATCGGGGGCCCTTCTCTTGGACTGCCTCGCAGGAGGTAGGAGGGCGGGGTGGGGGGACGGAGGGCAAGGAGGAGGAGACCGCAAAGACGAGGGAGGATTGGTAAGGGGGGTGAAGTGGAGGGGGGAGACCAACGCCTGCCGCGAGCACACGCAAACGGTTCTCACTGAGCTTCACGCCGATGGTCCTGCAATCGCCGGACATCAGGAACCCGCTCACGTCGCCCTCAATGAGCGTCTTCTCTTTGTGGTCCCGGAGGCTGAACAGCACCAAATTGCCGTCCTCTTCGTCGTCATCGCTGTCGTCCTCGTCCGAATCGTCGCCAAAGCCCACCCGCCCGCCGCCCTTCGGGGGCACGACGCTGTACACGACCTGCAGCACAGCGCACGGCTCACGAAGCCCGGGCCCAACGAAGGCAGTGACGGCAGCGGACGCCAGGGGAGCCATAAGCACCAGCCGGTGGTGTGGGCCAAGGCACAGGCAGAGGCGGGGCGGGGCAAGGCCATGGGGGGGGAATGGCAACACGCGGCACGTGTACTGCACTCGGGGGTCGCGCAGCCGCTATCGGGCCCAGTGAAGTGCCAAGAGGCTCACAAGGCACAGCAACGGGAGGGTCGCCGGCTGGAGGCTTTCATCCGCAACGCAAATGTGTGCCCATTCTTTCACGTGCCCAAGACCTTTCACGACAGGATTCCCAAGCAGCAACTTGTACACAAGATCGATGTGTTGGGTGTCACCAGAGCCTTACTTAAGGGGGGGGGGGGGTAGATCCTGGACACCCCCCCCCCTCCGTACTGGTCCTGAGTTTTGGTCGGCGCCGAAGAAAAATTTTGCCCTGAATGAACCTGCGCCGAAGGTGCCGGAGAGACTTATTCGTCAGCCAAAAGGCCCTGACAAAATTCATTCCCGATCACCTGAGGGGGGTCTGGGGACCCTAATGGTGCTGAGCTGTTACGTGAAGCTCTGGGTGTCACAGGTCGGCTCGAACGATAGGAATGCAATGCTGTCTGCACCTGAACTGAGCATCCTTTTAACTCAAGTAAAGATGGTCACCCTATGGCGTGTGGATGTGTGGTGACCGTGCAGCCACAGACCTGTTTGTCACCGGGCACGACGAGGCGTGTTGCCGAACCATCGGCGTCTCGACCTCTCGGGGGGCTTTCGGGTGGTGTTCGGAACCTTCGGCTGCACCCCCGCCGCCGGGGGGTTGCTGTGCTCGCATCAGGTGGGATCCCGGGGCCGTTCGGAGCTGAGTGCCAGAACCACTTAACCAGCCGAAATCTCTTTCACTCACCCGGTACACGGGGTCGCATGCAGCACAGCAGACCCGACTAAACAAGCAGGCCACCACACCTTGTCATCATCCAGCCCTGCGATCGCCGTGTACGTCCCCGCCGCCACCGGGAACGCGAGCAGGCGACGCGTGATGTCCCCGAAATGGATCTCAATCGTCTCGTCGTCGCGGTCGTCGTCGTCGCTCGCGTCGTCGCTGTCGTCGCCGTCGTCGTCGCCGTCGCCGTCATCGTCGTCGTCGTCGTGGTCGGGGGGGCGGGTCTCGTGGAGGAACGGGTTGGGGAGGTCGCGCCGGAGGAGGATCAGGTACGGGCGCGTGGCCACCGGGAACGTTAAGTTGAAGACGTGGTTGTCGTACTTGGGCTCGAACTCCCGAGTGGACAAGAGGTAGAGGTACCGCCCGTCGGGGTCCCAACTCGGCGCAAAATTCGTCAGGATGGGGTCGGTGACGGGCTGCGTGTGTTTGGACGTGGCCTCGCAGACCTTTTGCAATAGACGTGGGTGGCGAAGGGCAATGATTGGGGGGCGAGCACGACAAGCCCCGCACGCCCCCCCCTTTGGATTGTGGGTGGTGGCCTGGAGGTATGATGTATATCGCGCGGTCGAAAGTTCGTCGGTTCAAGCAATGAGCCGAGCGAGGCGGACATTTGGCCCAGGGTCCAGCGCCGTGGCAGGGTGGGGGTGGGGGCGAAATGGCAGCCTAGCTCTCCCAAAGCGCTCAGAAGTGAGATCAATCAACAAATAGGCCATGCAAAAGACATGGCATTGGACACCAGTTGTACTACCCCCCCACCACCACACGCACTCTTTAAGTGAACACCCAAGGTACGTTAACACCCTGTTTTTGGTAACACTTTGGTTGAGTGGCCAACCAACCCACAATGTGTTCAGACCCTTTCTCCGTTGTTCATGCAACAGTGCAACAACATGTTTGGGACACTTTTGGTGCATCACAACGCTCCAGTTCATGTTCTTTGACTGAAGAATGGCTTCAGAGAGAGTGACTTGAGGAGCAATACTTTTCATGCAGTGGTTTAACATCCCATCAAGTCGTGGCTGAGCATTGTCACCTCGTGTTCCTATATGCACAACTTTCTGCTCAACATCATCCATTGGCTGAAAAGCAGATCGCGGCAGAGCTCGCAGGGAGACATCGGCCGGGTTGCATTCCACATGACCCAATACATAAATTGCTTCACAATTCTATGGCGAACCTTCTGCAAAATGGCAGCATGTGCTACTGCAATCAGCTTTGTGACAAGCACATGCCATCCTTCCCGCACAGTTTGCCCTTCTTGTTTCACCTCAGTTTGAAAAAGCTCACTGCAGCTGTGCCCCAGGAGATGAAAGCAATAGAGATCTAGCCACTGCACCAAGGACGTGCACTAGTCCAAAATGCGAGCAAAAAAGTGTCCGAGCAGATATTCTCTTGCATGCTTCTGTTGTGCCTTGCAATTGTCACTGATGAAGAGGTGTTAGCATTCATGTAATCCCCCCACTCACCGCACGCAGCAAAAATTCCTGCATGAGACCCCCATTCCTTCTGTGTGGAAGCAACACACTTGTCACATAAATGTTGCTTCTTACCAAGGACTCTGCTTTTGCCGTTTGACACAACAATTGGTTCAGGCTCCTGTGTGACCATCCACTGCATTGCCCTCAGAAGGTGACCATACGGAATATTTAGCAGACCACATGAGCCAACCCTGTTGTGTTTGAAAGACAGCAACGAATGGTACAAATATATTCTGGAGGGTTCCACCCAAAGGTTTTCATGAATTACTGGTGTCCAAAAGACAACACACAATTGACATCGCATCTGTCAGAAAAAGGCAACATTTCAGCACGTGTTTGTGGTCCTCGGTCGCTCCGCACAGCGGGCAATCTGAACTGATGTAGTGCCTGTCACTGGCAGTGTGCGCCACAATGCGCGCACCACAAAAGAAAACAGCATTGGTGGGACGTTCTCATGGTACAGTGCGCTCACGGAGCACGATGCTGACACGCACTGGCCCTTGGATGCAGAGTCCGTGGGCGAAGCTCGCACCTGATAGGCTGGGTGCCCTTCCCAGGGATGTGCTTATCCACCCGGGGGGGGGGGGGGGGGATGTCGCCATGGACTTGTTGTTCTTGTCTGCAGCTGGCGGTGCCTACTGGCCGATCGCCATTTGCTGCCCTTCCCTTCCCTTCCCTTACCTTGAGTGAAGGTCCACCAAGCCGCTGTTTTGGTCCGCCGTTTCTATTTCTCCATCAGTGGCCGGTCGCGTCAACCAAAACATTAATCCATTAATCCATACAGCAATACCCTTCACCTCCACGAGGCCACATTCATGCTCATGGCGGAGTGCTTCCACCGCGCGTGCGGGTGAGCTGCGTGAATATTGCACGCCCATCACCACTTCCCCCCATGTGTCACACTTTCACGGCTCGACAGGAGCGTCAACGGTGGTGCTCGGTCCAAGCTGCGGGACCATCCTCAACACCACCGGCACATGCTCAACTGTCCACCACATGCCATGCCCCCGGCAATGCAGTGCTACAGAGTCGCGGCGAGCACTCGCACTCACACTGCACCAAATCTTCATATCGGGGAGCGCCACGTGACTCGCAGGATCATTTGCGTGTCTTCTCTTCTGCACGCTTGGGTGTTCCACGCCCCAAAGGCCCCCGGGGGGGGGGGGGTCTGGCAGACCCCCCCCCTAGGCCAAATCAAACACCCACCCACAAACCAAAAAAGAATTCCCTTGGAGACCACGTCCTTATGCAGCAACTCCACCCCTAATGATGCCGCTCTGCGTTTTCTGATTGACTGAAATGCCGTACCACTACGGACGCGGAAAGCAAAGAAAAGCCATCACCCCCCCCCTTAACAGATCGCTTACCCCTTCGACATACGGCGCACGAAAGCTGTGCGGCACTTTGGAAAGCAGATCCATGTTCGCCCGCCCTTGGGGATTGGCGAGGTCGCCGACCCGAAGCACTCCCTGCCGTGCCAGCGCTGGGCAATCGGACAGCCTCCACCCGTGTTCCTGAAGTTTGGACTTCACACACATGCGGAAAAAGGGCCAATTCCACAATGGGATTCACAAAAGTGCTTCACCTGCACCTGCTACCTGTTGCATGTGGCATCAACTTTCGGAATGCGCGCGTGTGTGTGTGACGCCCAATCACTTTCTCCAAAGCAATAGTGTTCGCTATGATACATCTCCTCTCTGTGGCTCTGTTCGCTTTGCAGCAATGTTTGGGATGTCCGCCCCGCGCGGCCTTCCCTCCCCCTCAGCACAACAGCAAGGCTATGAACAGGGATTGCATCCCTGTGTGTGCGCGCGTGCGTGTGTGTGCCAATTGCTAATTGCCCCTCCTCGGGGGTGATTCAATCCACACTCAGTTCATACCTGTGGCAGTTCTCTGGAGTTCACTGGACTGTGTGTGCATGTGTGTGTGTGTGACGCCCAAATCATTCAAATCATGCTCAAACTGCAAGATTCAACAACTAAGACCTACCACTATGCAACCGAACCGTGTGTGTGTGTGTGTGTGTGTGTGTGTGTGTGTGTGTGTGTGTGTGTGTGTGTGTGTGTGTGTGTGTGTGTGTGTGTGTGTGTGTGTGTGTGTGTGTGTGTGTGTGTGTGTGTGTGTGCCAAGGCAATGACTCCAATCATGCTCAAACTGCAAGGTTCAACAGACCTGCATTCCTACCACTACTGCAAACCATCGGCCCAGTGTTCTGCCCTGACGGACTGACGAATTCCATACATGTGCGCGCACGCGCGTGTGTGTGTATGTACCCAACATCCAATGTCTGTTTCGGGGGGCATCACAAACCTTGATAACAGATGTGGACGCGGAGGTAGCAATGCTGTACGCCAGCCATCTGCCGCAAGGGGACCACGCAAGGTCCTGGATGCCCTCCTCATGTGCGCAGGAGTCCACGACCGTCAGTTTGCCCTTCGCAAGGCCAAGGATCAGAAGCTCCCGCCGGTGGTTTGTGATCGCCGCTCGCGGCCGGTCCATGTCCGGACTGACCACCAGCGCCGTGGGTCGGCCCAGAACCTGCGCGCCGCGACGGGACAAGAGGGAGCACCGATGCCGACGCACACCAGCCCTTTGGATGCAGAGTCCCTGGGCGAAGCTCGCGCCGAACAGACTGGGCGCCCTTCCCATCCCATGTCCACCACCGCGTTCCGCCACCCCGACCAAGCACTCCGGCTTTTTCCTCCATGACCACCTCACCAACTCCCAGTGGGTCTGGACCAACTTTTCCTTTTTTCGCTCTTGGCCATAAATCATCGAACGTCGCTACCCTCCAGAATCACTCTGGCATCCTCAACAGTACTGCAGGTCTCCACGCAGCGAAGCCGCGACACACATCGTTCAAACATTCCAGCAACGCTCCGTTAGGCGCCGTCACACATCGCAGGACTTTTGGCCCTTGGTCATGGGGGGGAACTGGGGGGGGGGCACTATGGGATACATGCGTGTGCACGACCGGTACCGTCCCGTACCGTACCGTACCGTCAGGCACAAAGCAGAAGTGCAAAGCAAAGTCAAAGAGAAAAGCTCCTCAGTGACATGTCATTGGCGCCTTTCGCTGTAGCAGAGAGGCGAACACAAGAAATGCGATGCGGTTCCACTGCACCACAGTCCTACATTCTGGTGGATTCACGTATCAACGGGCACAGAAGCCCCCCTCCCCCCCTGCAGCCCACCACCGCGTTGTCCTCCACGACCGCCTCACCAACGGGCATTTGGCAAAACCTAGTATGCGCCATAGTAAAACCTAGTAAAATGTAGTAAAACCTAGTAAAATGTAGTAAAACCTAGTAAAATGTAGTAAAACCTAGTAAAATGTAGTAACACCTAGTAAAAAAAATTTTAAGTTTAAGTTTTTAAGTTTTTTTTTCTAAGTAAAAAAAGCAAAAAATTTAAAAATTTTTCCTTACGAGGTTACCAGGTAGTCACAAATTTGGACTTGAATTTGAACAAAAAAACAAAGTTTATGGGGGGGGGGGTCAACGGGAGGTGGTATTTGTGTTTAAGGGCATGGCACCCCCTGGTCGATTCCAGGCAACATAAGGGAACAAAATCAGAAGTGGCTGCCTCACCCCTACCTTCTCGGGGGCCCAAAAGAGGGCGGAAGTGCTACGTACCCCTGCGTTCTCGGGGGTCCCCTACAGAAGGGGACGGAAACAAAAATGGCCCACACAAGGGCGAAAGTGCCACGTCACCCCTGCGTTCTCGGGGGTCCCCAAACAAGGGGACAAAGTCAAAGGTGGCCCACAAGTGGGCGGAAGTGCTACGAAACCCCTACATTCTCGGGGGTCCCCAAAAAGGAGGTCAAAAGTGGCCCGCGCCGGGCTCCTCGAAAAAATCCCATAGTGGGGGGTCCTTAAGGGCGGTCCTTAACAAAAAAAAATATTGGTCCTAAAGGACCACCCTGCCTCACCAGGCCAGTGGAAAAAAGCCCCTCAGAGCGGGGGACAAGATCAGAACTGGCCAACAAGTGGCCTGAAAGTTCTAAGGCCTAGTTCTTTTGTTTTTGGAGGTTCTGAAACCTAGTAAAAAAAAACTTTTTTTTAACTAGGTTCCCGATACCCAGTAAAAACTAGTGAACCTAGTAAACTGTTACATAGTAAAAAAAAAATTTTGTTAAAAAAATTTTTTTACTAGGCTTTACTACAGGCCCCTCACCAACTGCCCCAAGAACTCGCCACTGCATTCTCTCCACTACAACCGCCTGACCACCCATCGACCACAAAGGCCCGGCTGCACGGACAGATCGGTGCCGGCTCCCAGTCAACCGCCAACCGCCGTCAGGAAACGATCAACGGCCATTAACGAACCTCCAGCTGCCATTTCCCTGAAGCGGACGTGCGGAAACGACCGAGTGCGGGGGGGTGGAACCCAGTCCCTTCCGACACACACAGGAATTGGTGTGGGCAGGGGGTGGGCGTGTCGGGCGATGCAGCAGCGGGGGCTCACCTCCGGATCGCACCCAAGCGGTTGCGGCGGCGCGGCCCCGTCTTCGCAGTGCAGCTCCACGTCCGGCTCGCCCGCCGCGTCCGACACCACCACGAGGCGTCGCCCGTCCGGCAGATACGCCGCGTGCTGGTACCGCACGCCGCGCGCGCGGCCCGCGGGGGGCACGTCGGCCCCGAACCGCAGGACGGGGCCGGCCCAGACCCCCATCGTGAAGACCTGCCCCCGCGCCGTAACCGCCAGCGCCCCGCCGTCGGGGCTCAGCGCCACGTCCGATACGAAGTCGCCCGCCGCGACCGTCCGCTGCGCGCGTCCCGGGGCCGTGGTGCACAGCGCGACGCCCACGCGCCGGAGGGCGCCGGTCGCGACGGCATAAGCGTACAGCTGCCCCCCAGCGTGGAACACGACCGTGCGGCCGTCCGTCGTCGCGTTGCGGGCGCAGAAGGGGAGGGGCTCCGTGACGCGCCGCACCCCGCGGCCCGCGAGGTCGCAGGAGCAGAGGCACGCGGTGGGGCCGGGCGCGCGGCCGGCGGCGACGTGCGGGTCGTCGGTGATGAAGTAGAGGCGGTCCCCGATCCACAGCGGCGGCCCCACGGCCCCCGTCACGCCCTCGGGCGTCACCCGCGCGAACGTACCGGAGTTGTCGGGGTCGACCCAGAGGCTGCCCGTTCTGCCGCCTTTGTACCTGCGGAACGCGGGATGTGCGCCGGCCACTGCGGCCCTGCTACTCTGTCCCGATGTCTCGTGCAGTCGTTCCCTGGCGCATGGCGGGAGGGTTTCGTAGGGTCTCCAGTCCGTGCCCGTCCAGACGGCCCAACTCCGTAGGGCCCGAGAGATCACGTCACTGCCACACTGGCCGCTGGGGCAGGGGATCGCTTAGTGATACGGGGGGGGCGTCATTTCGTGTGGGGACTATTTCGCCGGGGAAGACTTCGGAGCGGGAAATTTTCGCAACCCCTGCGAATCCCAAAGCTTACACTTACCACTGCCTCACGCACACACCGCACTACCAAAGCTCCCAGATTTCGCCAGGGGAAAATTTCGCCGCCTTCCTTCGAGACGAAATCGAGGTGATTTCCCCACGAAATTATCCCCTGCCACTGTATTTGGGGGGCGGGCGGGTGGAATTGGCCTTCCCGGGATTTTGGCTGACCCACCCACCCATTGCTCCATGTAGGCCCGCCTGCCCACCCGCCCGCCCACCTTGCTTCCTCCTCGATCAAGGCGAGCAAGTGCGCTGATTCAACAATCGTAAAGCAAGACAAGTCTGCACAATGTGGCGGCACCCCATGCCTCACGACGTGCCTCAGCCCACGGACATCGTTAGCGTCCTACCAAGCTCAGCAACCCACCCACCCACCCAAAAGAGTTGACCCCCCCCCGCAGTGAGGGGGGTACCTGCAAAATCAGACCCGCCCACCCACTCTCAGACCCCCCTCCCACCGGTGTAACATCGCCCGGCCACTTAGCCTTTCCCCCGCACCGGATCCCAGTGGCGCTGCAGCGCGGCCCCACGGGGGCGAGGGGTGGCTCTGTCATGTCAGGCCAGGGAAGACATCGTGTTTTGTGGCCCAGAAATCCGGATCAGCTCAGAACACCGAAAACGTAACTTCGACTTTCAAAAAAAATCAATCCTTTTCGCCGGACGCGTGCGCGTCTGTCTCCGATCTCCGGGCCTGACCAGTCCACCAGCAGCAAACCGGAGGACGCGCGACCGCTGCGACAGAAAATAGCGTTCTCGGCTCTCAACTGAAAAATTCGCGAAATTTCGTGGCTCCCGAGGGGCTGTCTGAGGGTCACGACACGTGGCGAGAGCTGGCACACCTCTTCCACTCGGCCACGGGCGTGTCCCCTGTGTACCGGCCGAGGCACACCCCTGGCCGCGCCGGGTCTCCGACGGGGAACGCAATGGCATGGGCACACCCGTACCCCAATGCCGCGGCCGCCCCGCCCTTGGCGCTGACCTTGAACAGCTCCGCCTGCAGCGGCATGCCCACGGGGGCGGAGCTGCAGAACAGCACGTGCTCACTGTCGGGGGTCCAGCCTACGACCTTCGCTTGGTCCGCGCCCAAATACGTGAGCCGCTCAGCCCTGAGAAGTCGCGAGGGGCGTCGCGGCGTACCTCCTGAACCGGGCGCTCAGACGCAGGCCGTTGACCGGAAGAACACTTCGTCATCAGAAAACGTGGTCACCCCTCGCCCTTGACATGGGGGCAGTTGTGCACAGCGTGGGCACTGGAACTCACGTTGCATACGCATGGAAATCACGACCTCCCGAGGGCACAAAACAGCGCAACAAAACACAATTCAGTATTGCCATCGTCTGCCGAGGCATCCTCGTAATCCATGTTACTACTTTATGCCCATAGCAGAGTGGGTGTCTCATAAATTGTGTTTGAGAGGTTCAGTGGGAGCCATGTAGTGTTGGCAGGAGGGGTGCAAACTATCCCCATCAATCTTGCCGCAAGCAACAAGCACTTCAGCAATCCATTTTCTCAAATGCTCCGTCCTAGCAAGCCCAGCACGGGCGGCAAGTCCAGGGGTTAGACCCCCAGAAAAGCCCTTGCCAAATCCCAGGTTTCAAATGAAAACTCAGCGGCGGCGGTCCAAGGCGCTGGCCCCAACTTGGGGGTCCAGCCGACGCTCGTAGTCGGCCCTGATACTTCCGGTAGTACAAGGGCTTTGCACTGCATGCGCATTGCGTGCCAATGGGTGGGGGACGGTTTTAGCAAACATTTTTCAGGCGGAGGTGTGCGTCACACGGGATACTCCTGGGGCAAACTGTTTGCCAACAAAAGGGCCCGGGGCGGGGGGGGGGGGGGGGGCTCAAAGGATGCTGGCATGAGGGCCCAAGTTTCTGAGGCCAGATGGGTCGTCTGGTTATTCCTGCCAGAGCCGCAGGACCCAGTCCCCACTTGTGCCACAGGTGCAGCAGCAGAGGTCTGACGCCTGCACAATATGCTATACAAAAGTAACAACAAAAGTAAGAAACAAAAGTCGCCCCCACCCCCCCCGCCTCGCACAACCACTCGTAACGTTTGATGGGATTCTGGACCACCAGCAGCAGCAGCAGGTGTGTAGACGTCCAATGGTGCAACTCCACCCCTTTCAAGATCCCTCGAGCCTCGCTCGCCTTCCTGCGACCCCAAAGGCAAGGGCAAGGGCCACTCACAACATGGCACTCTCGCTGCCCCACCCTTTCCCTCAGAACAATGAGGCGGGGGGGGTCCTCCCCAGCGCGTGGCCAAGCTCCCTCCGAAAGCTGCTGGCAAGCGGCCAATGCAGCCAAGCCCACGGCGAAACCTGTCCTTCAATTCCAGAGGGGGGGCACATGCCCCACTTCAGCTGCACGGGGCTGCACATTTCAAGTGCACATTCAAGTACAAGCAGCAACACCTGGGAAAACTTAGTAAATAAATGACAGGGTGCAAACAGGCATCGATGGAGTGCACCGGGGGTGCCACGGGGTGTGACGGGGGCGCCACCACCACACCTTCCCCCATGCGACGGCATGACGTACACCTCCTCGTAGCCCTCCTCTTGCACGGTGTACGCGAGCATGCGCCCATCCGGCGAGAAGTGCGGCGCGGACGGACACCCTTCGCTGCAAGTCAAGCGCCGGGCGGTCCCTCCGGCGGCGGGCACCTCCCAGAGGTCGTCCTGGCACACGAAAACGATGCGTTCGCCGTGGACTGCGGGGTAGCGGAGGTACCCGTGTGCTGTGGGCTCCAGCGACAGGGCCCCCAACTCCGTCTCGACAACCTCAACACTGTCCATGACAACAAACCCCTGCGGAATGGAATGTGTCCACAGAATAACAGGAGAATGCGCCCGTGACCGTCGCAACTGTGGCCTCCAAAGCGCCCCAAAGTTTGTTGACTCTTGAAAACAGGCCTGACTGCAGCGTACAGGCGCCACCCCCCCCCCCCCCCCCCCGCACCCCTGGAGTCCCCCCAGAACGCACAACGGTCCCCCAGCCCCCGGGAGTAACGGTCACCAAATGACGGGGGGTCTGTCGCGAGGACCCAAACCTGCCCTTTCTACTACAACTCCAACATACACAGACCAAAATTTTCTTCAGCACCTGTGGCGCCGTGGACTTTTGAGCAAGTGACGCCAGGGGCCGCAAGCAGGTCACAAAGCGCTCCACACATGCACGTCCTGGTATGCATATGCAGCACTGTTCGGCAGTTCGATCAGACTTTGCTTGTGCTCAAGGGACCACTCTATTCCTTACTTATTGGCCTTTGTTTTGTCAACACATGAAGTGTTCGTATGCTACGGACAGAAAGGCGCTCACCGGTCATGTCGGTGAGTCTGGGCAAAGTGCAATGAAGCTGATACCATAACGATCATGTGCTGTCGACTACTTAACCTGACCTTAGAGGAAGTGTTGGGCATGTGGGGTGTGGGTGGTTGGAGACCCCAATGAGGGGCCTTAGGGGGAGTCTTCCATCATTGGCGTGCCTGGGTTGGAGACCGTGCGTTGTGGGCTGACATTATCATACTTGGGTGAACTGAGTTCGGTGCTTGGTGTATTGATATTCTGTCGTCGGGTCGCTGGCGGAGTGAGCATGGGCAGTAAGCCTAATGAGCTCCAGACCTGCTCATGAGACACCTGACCGTGCAACGGACTAGCTTCTACCAACTCCTGCCCTGGTGTGCTGCCAAAGGGTATGGTAGCCGCAGAGGAATGAGAGGCCGTGTCTAAGACCCGGTCCACAAGACTAGACATGGACTGATAAGAACTGCTTGAAATGTTTGACTGTGAGTCGTCATGTGTATCCGGGACATCATAATGAAGGCACCTGGCGGTGTTTTTCTCTTTTGGCCCACAATTGTGGTGATCCACCGTTAGCAGGTTACGAAACAGCGAGGGGGACTGGGTCATTGGTGTGTCAATATGGTGCAGCTCAAGAGATCTGGGAACTGCTGGAGCCCTGCGTGGAGTCGGGGTACAAGGGAGTTCTAAAGAAATGACGGGCCTTTCAAGCAATGATAAACTATGATATAACGGGGAACTCAGGCGACCCTTTTCCGCAAGGAAATCTGCTTTAACATTCCCTTCAATGATCACCACAATGTGGCTAGGAAATTCGATTCAGCGCAAAGTCAGCGTGGATTGATCAACCACAGCAAGCAGTGGAATCCAAAGATCTAGATTAGCAACCGGTCCATGTTTGTTGACCCATCCTGCCCTTTTCCAGAGATATGCCGCCCCTAGGGGGGGGGGGGGGGGCTGTCTGGGCACGGGGGGTGGGGGCGATGCAACATAGGGTACAGGGCCGCACTATGAGAACCCCAATACAACAGCATACCCCAATACACACCCATTATTTCACTCAATTGTTTTGTTGGCCATGTTGTGGCCCAAGCCAACTTGCCTTCCCACGAGCGGGGGATCAATGGTCGGTATCGATTGACTGAATGTCCCCGCCACAAACAATTTCAGCCCTTAGTCCAGAGGTTCTTGCACTGGGGGACCCAGTGGTGGGCTCTCGAACCACTCAAGCAGCCGGAGTATCCGTCTCCAGCACAGGAGCCTGCGCTCCTCTTGGACTTCCATGTGTTTGATAGAGGCACTGGAAGCTCCTAACTGTCCTTCACTTGGACCTCCCAGTTGTGAGTGACAATTGATGGGGCTAGTCAAAGGCGCGGTGGTTCCTTCGGGCTCCTGTTTGCAAGGGCAGCCTCAGCTAGCAATTCTTTCCACTTTGGAAAGTGTGCGTGACTGGTAGGGCCACCTTGGTCTAGTTCCACGTGCCGAGGGCTTCGATGCTCTCAGTTCTGCCACTGAGGGGGAGTGTTTGCCCTGCGCATGCCTTGCGCACACCTTGCACGCTACTTATATTGTGACTTTCCCAGATTCAGCCCCCAAGTTCACCATTACCCAATGAAGCCTCGGGTTGAGGTATGTGATGATAGTCGTGTTGGGGAGCATTGGGGAGCGACTGCAAACAGGGCTTCCATCAACAAGGGGGTCCAAAAGAACTTTTGGAGGGACGTCAATTGCAAGAACTGATGGGGATGGTGGTGGAGACTCGAACCTGGGGATACCAAAGGAGATGGAGTCCATGGGGCATCGATGATTGACAGCTTGCACACCACTTTGATCATACTCCAACTCCACATGCCGATCGTGCAAAAGGCCAACCACCTTCGCGGGTATTCAAAGTCCAGTAGACCTAGTGTAGAACACCCTGTCCCCAATGCTCAACTCCATAACAAATAGCAAAAGAGGTTTGAGGACACGAGGGGCAAAAAGTAATGCTCCACAACAGACACGCTGAATGCATCACCATGTGCCCAGCTTGGCATGCCTGTTTCACAATACACATAGATGCACCTTGTAGCCTTGAAACGGATCACACTGGGTGAACTTGGGGACAATAGGTGAGGGAAAGGGGCCAGTCCATATCCCCAACTGGAAAGGGGCTAGTCCATATCCCCAATTGGAAGGGGCCGGTCCATATCCCCAACCAGAAAGGGGCAAATCCACGAGGAGAAATCATCCTAGATTGCCCCATCCCACCCACCCACCCACCCACCCACTCACCCATCCGAGGGGTAGAATCCACTCCAAAAACAGGGGTAGGAATCAGAAGTAGCCCAAAAAGTTGCCCTGCGCGTGCCGGACGCGCACCATGCGCGCGCCCTGCGCACTAATGCTCCCTCTCAAATCGGTGTGTGACACATGCAAACAGTCCAAGGCGACAAGGATTCAAGCGCCCCCTCCTCCCCTGAAAGCACAAACCATTTTGTTTGGCCTTGAAGCCCCTAGTGAGAACATCGCTGATGACACGGTGCAGAGACCCCCTTGCTATCTCCCTCTTCTTCAGCCACAAGCCTAGCCAGCTGTCATGCTCATCTCCGCGGACTTATTGAGGAGACTACTGTTAGCAAACATGGATATGAAAAAAACCCAATGACTATGCCGTGCCATCCCATCCAGTTGTGCATTGCATACCTTTCATGTTGAATGGTGCCCTCTAGCCCAGGAGGATGGTTCCGGATCACCAAGTGGTACCCAATAGTAGTGCACTGCAATCCATTTTGCCTTAATTATGCCAGACAGCACTTGCTGCTCTTTTGCTGCTGAAGCTCTTTCCATCTTGGTAGCGTGACTTGTGACCTGCACTTCCCCTCTGGGATCTAGTTCCGCTTGCGGATCTATTCACTGCATTATACTCTACTCTGCTGCATGCTGAAGTCCACTTGACACTACATTTGCTCCTTCCTCTCAATCTGGATTCAAAGCCACTCATCTATCCCACAAAATTTCCCCGAGGCTGAAGTTTTGTTGTGCTGGGGGTTGTAAGAACTTCTGTTGCAAGCCGATGTGGGCGCCACTCATATTCAAACCACATTAACGTTCTTACCACCCCATGAATGCAACCCAAAATAGGCCCTTGAGGGTGTCTGGGGGGTGGGAGGTTGGAAAAAAAAAGCTGAGTAACTGTGCTCGTTGGTACTTCCAGCTGTACACACTAAGGGTGCCATCATCACAATGCGTGCACACCGTGCACGTCAGAGAACGGACCATTTTAGGGTTTTTGCAAATACACATCCATTTGATTCTTGTAGCTTTGCCCTACTCACTCCCACATGCCATGCGTTTCTCGCTCCATCAAAGTGGCGGACCAAAAGGCGCCCTGGGAGAACACAAGGCAGCGGAAGTAAACAAAGCAGAGCCACTCTTGCAACAGGTCAGTTGTGGGGCACAAACCACCAAGACTCGCCAACTCAGCCTCGTTCCCGGCATTTCTTTGCTCTTGCACTAGATTCTGTACCACTTGAGGACCAAGAGTGGTGAGTGGAATGTCAGTGGCGAACCATATCGAGGGTTTCCCCTCTAGTCTTGTGCAGCTGAGCAAGCAGTAATTGGTCAAGTGGAATGGGCTTTCAATAGAACAGGCCTGTTCAACATGCAAAAATGCAGCAAACCTCCAGAAGCCACCAAGAAGTCACAGCAGCTATCCAGAAGCCACTGCAAATTAATAGCAACCACCTAGATACCCTTCACAAGGCACCACAAAGTAATACCAACCACCAAGAACCCATTAGGAAGGTACCATCAGGAGGCTTAGGGAACCATCTGCAAGCTTCTAGGGATTCCTGCCATAGTGGTTTGGCCTCTTCACTGGGTAAAACATCCAGAAACACAAAAGGTGCTGCACCATGCACGCACCCTGCGACAACACCCCCTAGGACACCTACACTGTAGGCCCGTAGCGCTGTGGCTACGTCTGGTAGAGTCACCATGAAGGTAGACTCCCCAGGGACCTGGCGTGAGTGGCAGCAGGGGGGGGGGGCTATGAAAAGTGTTGTTGTGCCTCTAATGATCATGTTTGCTGCGCCTCAGCTCGGATTTACCATGTGCTTGTCTTGAGTAACCCCGGAACCCATGTTTTCTACCATGGCATGAGTACGGATGATCGATTTAGCCATTGTGTTGGGCTCTTCACCACAGCCTGGAGGCTTTTTGCGGATTCCATCTGGACCTGTTGGGAACGAAGCTCTCCAACATATGGAATTCAAGATCAGGAGCACATCCCCGTGGTTTCATTATCTTCATCGCAGCCGTACGATGATTGTTGTGAACCTCTAGAGGTTGTCCAGTGCCCGTGTGTTGTATGTCTAGAAGCCTCTAGGAACTGACAGCAACAATCCAGAAGCCTCGAAAGAGTAACAGCAACCGTCCGTCCCACAAGGACTTAATGAAAACCACCCAACCACGAATCAACAGCAACCATCTAGAAACCATCAAGAATTACAGGCGCACAGCACTGGCACAAAAAAATCCTCATTATTGGTATCTGGCAGTGACGCCTTTCGGCTCCGGGAGTGTATTGAAGCGTCAAGGCGTACACCAAATGCACATGGATGACACTGGGGAGGCAAGGCTCGGAGTCCAAGGCAGCTCGCTTAGGAGCAAGCACACGCTGAACAGCTTCAGAGCCATCTTGAGAGTTTTGAGTAGGGATCCAATGGAATGGGCACTCTCACACCAGATACACACATCCCCTTTGTTGACTCGGCAATCCGTCGTCCCTTGCCACCTCCACCAGCAACCCCACCTGGGGAACGGCACACACCAAGCCCCTACGTGGCCCACGCCGAGTGACGTCTCCCCTCGGGCGAGAGAAACAAAATGCACTGAAATGTATGCCCCCCCCCCCCCCTTCCGTTTGTCACCACGGTCTTGAGGAAGGAAATCATATTAAGGAGCAATAGTCCATGGGGCTTCCACCCATTCCAGCCCCCAAACTCACCCAAGGGGCAAGTCGCGCAGGTTTTTGGAGAGCTGCCGCCCTGTATGACAAGAGGCTCCTCCCTCCGTCCTTTAGGTTGCCTCACGTGAGGCCCGTCCATGCTTCATGAGCCCTGCCGCGCTGTTGGGAGACAGAGTACTCTCCTGCATGCTGTACAGCATGGTGGAGTGTCGTGCATGGGGATCACGAACCCACCCCTGGCCCTGTCGGGCCATGCCAGGCAATTCCGTGCAGAGACGCTGTGCTCCGCGAAGAGAGGGAAAGGTAAAGGGGTTAGGGGGGCACTCCCCCACGGAGGGTGGGACTGAGTACTGGACTTCGTACTGACCCATGTCCTCATCGCACTCACGATGAGTGCTGCCCGCTCGTGGGGCAGACATCACGCTTTCAAAAAGTGGCGCCAGCAGGGTGGGGGGCAGGTCGGGGGGGGCAGAACACCGGACTGCGTATTGTTGCACGTCCTCATCAGACGCACTCTGAGTGCTGTCCCTTCGCGGGGTAGACATGGCGCTCTCAAATAGGGGCGCCAGCAGGACGGGGGGCAGGTGAGGTGAATCCTGCTGTCGGTTAGACCCCCCCCCCCGGTGTGCATGCGGGCGACCAATGTTCTGGGGACACGTGCCGCACTGAGTGCCAGCTGGAAGTCACCGCCGGCGACCATGCCGGAGATGGCGAGTATTGCCCTGGCCTACTCAGCACCCGCGGAGACGGGGTGCTAATTATGTTGAACCCCGCCGGAGGGCCGGTGGGCAGGGCGGCGGCGCGTGAAGTCCGCGCGCTGGGCCGTGTTTCCCTTCTGGGCGGTAGCGGTTGTGGCCGTGCTTGAGGCGTTCGGATCTGCTGCAACATCCTTGCTATCCCCGGGGGGATGTCGCGTCCCTTTTCGTTTGGAGGCTGCTCCGGGCTCCGTGTCGGTAGTGGGGTGCGCTGCCCCTCTGGGGTGCTTACCACCACTATGCGTGACGCCCGCTTAGGAGTGATGGCTCCTGTGAGCTGTAGGTACGAGAGCGCATGCCGGGACATGGGGAGGGGAGCTCCGGCTGGGCTCCCGTGACGGTCTGGGGCCTCCAGGGCCGTATGTGACTGCGCATCCCCTTGCTGCAGCTGGGGTCGCTTGCGTCGTGGGCCCCCCGGCCCTTCCGTGACTGACTGCCGCCTTTTGACCCCCCGGGGCGCCCGCAAAGGAGGCGCCCTACGCCGTGACTTCCTCAGCGCCGGGTTCCCTGACCGGTGAACGGATCGGGCCCTGGGAGCGCGTGTGCGGGGCACTGCGCGTGGCGGTGGGGACCGCACGGGGCCGCATCTGGGCCCCGTAGTCGCTCGGCGGTAGTGTCACCCGTTGTTGATGGGCTCAGATTCCCATGAGGACGACAAGGAGAAGACCTCCGGGGTAGAGGGCCCTTCCTCCGAGGTGTACTCCATCTGCATTGGGGGTGACGGCGACAGCGGGGCCCAACTGAGAGGTGCATCCGGGGGGGTTAGCGCATCTACGCGCTGAGACAAATCGCTGGGCGCTGCCGTTCGCCCCGCCGGCGGTGCCGCTTGGTGACTCGAGCCCACTGCAGCTACATCAGGTGGAGGCGGGGCCGCCTGCCTGGCAGGTCGGAGCAACCGGTAGGGCCGCGTGGGGGGGGCTCCAGGGTTGCGGTGTGCTGGAAAGTAGTCAGCCGCGAACAAGGTGGCGCTCTTCTTACCTCCTCCTCTGCCGGTGAGATGCCTGGGGGTGTGCATAGCAGGCAGCAGCGACGACGTGTATTTGAGCTTGGGAATGCGCTCCCTGATGCTGGGGCTGGACTCCTTTGCTTCCCGCCGTTCCTTGGCCCGCTGGGCATTTCTCTGCCTGGTGTCCGGTGAGGGGGGCGGTGCCTGTAGCACAGCCGTCCAGCGCAGCTCACAGTACTCCTGCAGGTTTTGTAGGAGTTTCAGCATATCCGGGCGCCGTGTGAAATATGGTCTCGCAGACACACCCACCACTGTGGGAGCTCCCAGTGGGACTAGGGAGGAGCATTTGGTAAGCACACCACCTGGTAGCACGGCCCCGGCCACGCTCAGCTTTTGCAAGGTCGCTAGGGCAAGATTTAGAACCCTTGCCCTTTCTGGTAGCGGGAGGGCAGTCGCCCGGTACACAGCCTGTGGCGAGGCCGGCAAGGTGCGCGCCGCGAAGCACTCGAAGTCCATCGCCAGCTCCATGAAGGAGACTTGCCCTTTCCCTGGTATCCAGACCAGCTCATTGACCCATCGTACCAGATCGTCACGAAAGTCGGAGTCCCACCGCCACTCTTGAGCTGTGGGCTGGCGGATCCGCAGCTTCTCCCTGCGCTCCGGCCGCGGTAGCGGCCCGATGAACTGCCAGAATGGGTACCCTCTGCCTTGTTTCGTCTTGGGCTGGTCAAAGAGCTGCACATCTTCGCGGTGTGCCCGCGCCCGCAGAATTTGCAGCACCATACTATGAAAACCGTACATGAAGTCGTGCACCTGACCTTTGGGGATGCCGTGCGACAGGTGTTCCGGCATCAAGCCACACACCCGTAAACACGTGGGCCAACTACTGACCTGGTCCGATAGCCCCAGTGCCCTCGCCATTCTCATAAGCGAGCGCCAGGCACCGGATCGATGTATGCCCCAGGCTAGGCAAGCCCACAAGATGTGTTCATCGTCCTCTTGTTGCCGCGAGCAGTATGGGCATAGCGGTGTCGCCCTGAGGCCCCTCGCATGTGCCCTGGCAGCCGTCCATAACGCCCCTGTGAGCCAGCCCCGCAGCAGCGCCTTATCCAATTCCGTGCCTTCTGATAGAAGGACTTGACAGGCCTCCCTGTCGAGGGCTCCTAAGATGCCCTGAAATTGTCGCGGTCGACGATCTTCCAACGAGAGCAGGGCCCGCCGTCTGATGGAGTCCCACAGGATATGCTTGAATTTGTCCTCGTTTATGAGCGTCATGTCTATCTCTTCAGGCACCCCGGGCACATTCCAGACCCACCAATGATCCGCCTGCCTCCAGCCAAGACTTTCCAACTCCAGGAGGGCTCGTTGAACCGGTCCTGATGTGGTGGGCCGTACTTGCGCTTGTCGAGCTTCAATGCATGACTGTACCACAACCTGTAGAGTGCCCGGCGTGCGCGCCACCGCGAGGAGCCAACATACCCTGTCATACGTGGTTTTCATGTGTGGAGACACTCGGTGTCCCTGTACTAGCAGCACGAAGATGATCTCCTTTGCCCTACCAGGCCTCGAGGTGCCCCACAAACTGTGGAGCACCGCCGTCTCCAGACTCTGTAGATCCCTCCGGGACACCTCCGCCCCCGGGGTACCCCATAGGGCTGCGGCTTGTACCAGAGTGGCAATGATGTGCGTTCGCCGGCTGAAGCCCCCCTGTGCACCCCTCACTCTGGACAGCAGGTGTTTCCCCTTGGATGTCCTCTTTTTCAGGAGCGGGCCCGTCCCCCTGGTCAGGCTGGTACGAATACCCACCCCCAGCGAGCGAAATTCAGCTTGGAGGGGGAGCGAGATCCCCTGGAGAACCGTGTGTTTGCGAGCAGTTTCCTTGGATTGTCGTACTTGTATGGACAGTGACTTCTTGGGGTTCACTTTTTGCAAGGTGAGAGCCAGCCACTCATCAGTGAGCTGCATCACCGGCGCCATGTATTGGCCCTCAGATCGCAGCGGATACGTGTCATCTGCATAGCCCATGGACCCGACCTGGATCGTGCCCGCCTCTTGTGGCTGGGGTTGAGCACCCCTGAGCTTCGCTGGGCTGGGGGGTGGGGACTCCTCTGATGCTGCCATCTCCTCTTCCACCAGCCCATCGCATGCGGGCTCGGGTGTGGAGGAGGGATGTGGCGGCTGCGATTGCTGAGGTGGAGGTGGAGGTCCATGGCCACATGTGCAGGGGTTAGAGTGTTCCCAGTATTCAAACTGGTCAATCCCCGAGCCGAAGGTCTTCATGACGCACCTGCTCGGGGCCGATGGTGGCCGAAAAAACGAAAACGTGTCACCGCGGTGGACTGGGAGGGTTTACGTCTGTATCTCAGCTCCTTGGGCTCTTCCAGCTTGGGCGGTATGGGCGGCAGGCTGTGCACCGTCACGGAGATAGCTCCTTCCAGCTCATCCACTGCGCGCATCCAGACTATGGTGAGCATGTTGATCATGAGTACGCTCATGGCACACCCTTGCAGTACGCCGTTCGTGGCGTGAAAGAAGGAGCCTAGTGCCCCGTTTATTTTGAACGCCCTGTGTAATTGTTGATACATGGCCTCCAATGCCGCTTGCGGTTTGGGGTCCAGGCCGAACTCTCGTGCCATCCGGAATGCGATTTGTTGTGGTATCAAATCAAAACACTTCACGTAGTCAGTGCCAGCGCCAGATAATGCCTGCTTCAGTAGGTGTGCTCGCTCAATGAGGGCGGCCAGTAGGGTGGCTGCGTCCAGGGCGCTCCTCTGCGGCCTGAAGGCAAATGCATTTCGGTGCACCCACTTCTCTTGCCATATGAGGCAGTCACGGAGGCGGATACCGGACCAGGCGCCATAAATTGCAGACAGCACCGACAGCGGCCTGAGCTGTAGTGGCTCACTGCCCTCGCCTTTGGGGATCAGCGGAATGTACCCTGTGGCGAGTTGCTCAGGCCATACGCCATGGGATTCAACCCAGTTTAACAGCTGAGCCAGCATGTGCAGTAGCGGCCATGGCATGTTCCGCATGTCCACGACAGTCCAGCCGTCTAAACCTGTGGCCCGGTTGCGTTTCATGTCTTTGAACCGACGGCAGAGGCGCTCCGCGGTGATGGGCTGACATTCCATCCGGTGATGCTCCACATATTTGCCGAACCTGCGCCAGAAGGGTTCAGTTTCAGGCTCCGGCAGCGTCGGATCCGCATGCTGCCTCATTATCGGGTCCCATTTCTGGTGTATCACGAGGTCCATTTCGGGCACATTGCCAGTCAGGGTGCCGTCCTCTTTCTGGATCAGGACAGTGGGCGTGTACTTGTCCTCTTTGATCCATTGGTACACCTTCCCCGGCGACGTGGTCCAGGTCTCCTCAATCCATTCTCTCCAATCTTGGTGCCTCTTCTTCTCTTCTTGAGCTAGCTGCCGCCTACTCAGCATTTTAATCTTATCGTTGAGTCCGACCAGGTCGGTAATGGTCATGGGTGCACTTTCTGGAGCCTCCATCACCGTGCGCAGTAGTTCCTGGTGCTCGGCAACACACTGCCCTTTGGAGATGAGTTGAAGAATGCGTTGGGCCCTCCTGCGTATCGCCTTCCAATTGTCGAGGACCTCTCGCGGTATGGGGCCCACAACAGGGACCACGGCTTGTTCCCTGCTTGCCGCCCATTTCATCACCGGCACTAGGGCGCTCAGCAGGGCGGACATCTCCTTGGTTGGTGCAGTGCACGGGAGTCCTGACGACGTCATGCGTTTCGGCGTGAGCTCCACTGTCTTGAGCATCTTCTTGGTTCCCCGTCCTCTCGGCAACTCTTGGGGCGCCAGTGGTAGTTGGCATGTTCCTGTCCGGACCGCCGGCGGCGGTGCCATGGTCAGGACCAGCATGGTTTCTTCAGCCAGCCATGTCCAGAGGTCCCACAGTTGATCTGCCGTGGACGCCTCGTTGTCTAGGACTTTCTCCCATATCGCCACGTACGGTTCGGTGACGTCTTTCACTATTTGGTCTCGCTTGCGTTTCTGCAGGTGGGCTGGTATCATGGGTGGTAACCGCATAAACTTCAGAACCCGCTGGGCAGACTGCTTGAAGTTGAAGGTGAAGGTGACCGGCTTGTGTCCAGGCACGGGACATCTTTCGGTTGGTAAGACTGTCATGATGGCACTGGCCGTCTTGGCATCTGCCAGAATACCATCAATTCTGGTTGGTTTCTGTTTGATGGAGCCATTGTGGTACGAGCACTGGCAGTCTTGTCCCGTGGTCCGTGCATGCAAGAGGTCGACATCCACAATGCGCCCCGACAGCAGCTCCGTCATCATGAGGTTGGGCATGCAGCGGTAGTGATCTAGTTGGACATTGGCATCCGTGGCAATCAGAAAGGGGGAGTTCCCCAGCTTCGCAACTTAGGTCAATACTGCCTCCCATAGCTTGTCGTTTAGCTTGTGGTCTCCTGGGATCCCATACACCACAATCACGTTTAGGGGGCGTTTGCCATCCGCTGGGGTCACGATGACGTGCAGCCACCTGCCCGAATTCCACAGTTCCTCACTTAGTGTGCATCCCGGGTCCCGCTGAGCTTGCTTTGCCGGCCACTTTTCCCGTACCAGGAGGGCCGCCCCTCCTGGGGCAGCTCCCCAAATGCCACCTGTCTTGGACAGTAGGGGGGCTCCCCAAAAGGGTTGCCACCCCTTCTGTCTTGCCATGAAGGCCATTGCATTCTGGGCCCCTTGCGTAAGCCGTGTTTCCGTGAGTGCTACGATGTCCTCTTGCAAATCCAGCACTTCATGGTGGTGTGCTCGCAGGGCTGTCACGTTGATGAGTGCCAGAGAGGTGGGTCCTGGGTTGGGGTGCACGTCGCCACAGCGTAGGATCTGGTCACGCTTCCAGTGTGGGTGCGTGTGTGCGCGTGTGTGTGCGCGCACATGCAGCGCGGCCCACTGGTCAGGTGGCACCAGCTGTGCCAATTTGTGGGCCGGCTGCGTTGGGGTGGGATTTTGATCTGGCTGATTCAAGAGCAGGGGACGAAAAGGAACAAGGTAGGCCAGGCGGTTAGGCAGGCTAAAGGGTTCAAGAAGAGAAGCCCTGGAGTAACAGTGACAGTGAATACTGGCATTGCGGTGTGTTTCAGGCACCGCTGCTAGGGACGGCGGGCTTATCCGACTCGTCCATAATAGTCTGGCGGCGCTCGCCATCACAGACCGTCTCTCGGCATTGTAACGCGGCGGGCGTTCCCGTCTCGCGTACGGCTCAGCTGGGAGGGTAGCTGGGCTCTCCGTCTTAGCTGTGCTGGCCTGCTCGTCCCTAGCAGGGTTGAGAGTGTGCATGGGCCGCAGGGATGGTGCGTCTTGACGGATTTTCAGGTCACGGTCACGGTCATCTGCCGTATCGGTAGCCTCGCTGCAGCTTCCATTCCGGGTCGAGCCACTGGAAGTGAGAAGGCGAATTCGTGTGAGCAGGGGGATACTGCATCTGCATGTATCAGCGCTTGCTGAGAAGACCGCACGTTCAGGCACCTGCCAAGCAAAGTCAGCACATACCTGGTCCACAAACTCTTGGCGTGGCGCGTATGCCGGCGGCTGGGCATCTTCGTCCTCCTGTGGCGGTGACGGCGGCCCCACTGCTGTCGTTTGGGCTTGAATGCGGCTGATCAGCCACTCCGCGCCCGAGGCCCATGCGTATTGGGACACTCCATATTTGGCGTTGGAGCTGATGCCGAACGTGAGTCCCTGGGGCTTCCTTCCCCGCAGCCGCAGCCTCCAGCTTCGTGGCGCCGCATGGGTCCCTTGCTTGACCGTGTCGGGCTCTCGCGCGTCGTCGAAGCCCAGCTGTTGTCCGACATCCGTGGCCCAGTCCCTGACCCAGTCATCGCGGTGATGCAGCGCAAGATGGGGCTCCAGCGCCAAGGCTATGTATGAGCCTGTCTTGTACAGGACGTCGGTGATCACCGTGGGCCGTTCCGGTTGCATCTGCACCGCTGTCGAGATGTTCCTCAGCTGCTGCAGGGAGTACGGGTTGGCGAGTCCAGATCTGCTGGGGCCATGCTCTGCTTCTTCCTCGTCTGCTGCCATCCCCACTACCTCATCATAGCTGGGTAGAGGTGGGCGGGCCATCACCTGCTCGTAGCTGGGTGTCCGTGGCCTGTGTCTCGGCGTGTTGGCCTGGAACGGGATCAGAGGGGCCCTGTCCGAGTACTGCGCGGCCGGCTGCTGCTCCTCCCGGGCTGCTTTCATTGCAGTTGCGTGTTGGGCGTCGAGCTCTCGCAGCGCGCTTTCCATCCGTCTGGTCTCGCCTTGAATCCTGCATCGTTCTCGGTGTGCACTGCGGCGTTTCGACCGATTTGGGTGCCGCAGTTGGGGCTGGTGGACGTGAACATGGATGTGGGTGTGCTGTTGCGGCTGCTGCCGCCTTCGATGTTGGCGTTCACCTTCCTCGTTGCTGGAGTCCGACCTTCGCCTTTTGTGCGACCGTTCCATGGAAGAGAGCATAGTACCTGTCATCAGGAATAGGCAGTCCAGGCGGCAGTCGCATGTCCTGGGTGGTGAGGGTCCTGGTAGGGGGAGCATCATTTCAGGGCTGCGTGCCCGGGCGGTTCCCATTGCATCCTCTCTCGTCAGCTCAGTGGGGGGGCACTTGCGTGCGCTCAAGGTTGGTGTACGGCAACATTGCCTATGGTTAGAGCACCGTGGCAGAAGGCACAGCATGCACAAGAGGAATCCTGCAGACTTCCTGCGCGGCGGACGTGTCCGGCTCGCGTAGCACGGCGGCTGTTTGTACCGGCTCGTGCATGTCCTTGGGTGCAGCAATGCCACTACCCGAACGGTCAGCTTTATTGTCCTAACTCCATGTAGTGGTTGTCCTCCACGACGTCTTGCAAAGAGGTAGTATCTGGGTCGTCGTCCGCCCGTGTGGCCAGACGTAGCCTCTCTTGGCGTCCAACTCTTTCCGCTGCTGGTCGGAGTTTGTGCGATACGCATCGCCTCCAAATTCGTGGGTTTGCTCTGGTGTCGGTGGACTCCAGCTTGTGCGCCTGCCATTCCGTTGGCACCCCTGTTACGGTAATGTCGAAGACCGGCTTGGTTATGGACGTGTTGACGAGGTGTTGGCAGGAGAGGACTTGGACCCTGCCTGAGGGAAAGACACGTGCGGCCTCCTCTTGAGCCCACGTTGTACCGTAGCCGAAACCGGCCGGGTATCCGTACACCCGTATGCGTGTCCGTTTGGTGGGGGCCTCTGCTCCAAGCAGGTTTGCTATACCTGTCCTTTGCTGCTCGCTTGGTTCTTCTGTTCCCCATATTCGGACACCCCACCTGCCAACAGTGTCTCCTGTCAGCACACCGGCAAACCAGTATTGGGAGTGAAGGATCTCCCATATGTTGCTGGAGCTCTTCATGTTGGGGGCTTTCAGCCAGAGAATGCGTGCTTCCAGCCCAGGTCCAGGGGACCCTTTCGACATCCACGGCCTTGCCTCGATGCCTTGTAGCTTGCCCGACCCAATGAGCACCCTTTTGGCAGCCTCCAGTGGGAGCTCCATCGTGACTGAGTAATGCTCTGCCCGACGAAAAATCGCCATTGGCGGTGCTTGTGTCATTTCTTGCATGCACGTTTTCAGGTACTCCATCGTTTGCTGCCTCACCCAGCGTTGTGCAGAGCCTTTGGTTCTGTTCGGAGGTAGCTCGGAGTCCGAGCACATAAGAGGGTCTATCTGCAAGGATATCTTGTGGAAGCCACTTTCCCTCTCCGATGGCACCACTGGGGCATGCTCCGCCGTGTCTGATTCCTGATGGTCCGATTCGTCGTCTTGCTCCATTGTGGTCCTCTCCCACTGCATCCATAGTTGCTGATCCGCTATGGGCCTGGGCGGACCCTCTGAGTGGACCCACTCGGCCCGCGTGATTCGGGTTGCCAGGGTTAGCAAGCAGCCCTGAACATCCAGATCGGCGCGCGTGAGTCTCATGCAGCGTAGTGCGTCCGCGACAGTTGCCTTTTTGACTCCGGCTGTATTTGGCACGTTGACGATGGCAGCCATGTGTTCCACTTGAGGATGGGACGTGAAGGCCATGTCTGCGAGTTCCGCACATGAGTCTGCTGTGCCCCCTAGCATGAGCACCCTTTGGAAGGTGCCTGGTCTCTCTGAGACTTTCCACTCGGCTGGTGGTTTGTTGGGATTCAGCACCGGAAGGCCAAGTTGTTTGTTCTCGGCTTCTTTCCGGAGTTGCAATGGTAGTAGGGCTGAGGCTTGCCAGGTTCGTGCTTCCTCCGCAGCTACTCCTTGCGTTGGTTGCACTGGCATACCCACATCTTTTGGCTTGCCAAGTACTTTGACAGCAGATCGCGTTTTGACTACCGTATAGGCACTGGACCGGCTGCTTTCCTGTGACTTTTGCACTGAGGAGGATTTCCCCTTGGCCGCTGCGTCCGCATACGTGCGTGGCCGTTGAGCCAGCTGGGTTGGCTCCGCTGCGTCTTCGTTGTCCGAAGTCTTCTTGGGATGTCGAATGGAGGCCCGAAGCTCCTTGATCGTGGCGGTGAGCTCTTTGATCATGTCTTTGAGCTCTCGAATATCCTTGTCTTTGGGATCTTCTCGCACCGTTTTGCTCCCTGCACCAGTGGTTGACTGGCGGGCTGGGGTTTGTGACCTGGCCTTGGATCCTGTTGCCCCCTGGGATTGGGTGGGGTTTTGTGATCGGCTTGCACCTTTGCTGGTGCTCTTCGCAGAGGTGGATGTGTTTCGCTCTCCGGCCGCTGCACTTGGCTGCTGTTGTGAGGCCGCTCCCATGGCCGCCTGGACCTCCTGGCGGATGATGTCGCGCAGCCCTCGGAGCGCTTTGTCGTCCAGCGTAATGGGCGACATATTGTATGGCCCCGCTCAAGGGCAGTATCAGCGAGGCCAGAGGCCTGTGTGAGCGCGAAGCGAGGGCACTGGGCCCTGTGTAGGTCAAGAGTTGTTGCTTTCGGTAAGATTTTGGGTCTCAGAGTCTCAGTGGCAGTGTCACCACATGCAGGGGCAACAAAAACACCTTGTCACCACGGTCTTGACCCGCCCACTCGCCCACAACCCACATCCTCCACACACTCCCTGTCCTGCCCCAGCACCAGTACCCCCGCGCGGGGGATGACGCCACCACGCAAGCGTGGCTCGCGGCCCGCGAGCTCGTGCAGGCGTGGCGGCAGCGCCGCAGGGTGCAGGTCGTCTTTCACGCGCCCTGACCCAGGTGTGTGGGCCCCCGGTGGGCATCCGCCGAGGCCTCCGTGCCCTTCCCTCCCTCCCCCCCCCCCCCTGCCCGCCCCCCCCCCCAGCAGGATGCGAGTGTCTCCCCCCCCCCCTTCTCACCCAGCCCGCGGCACGGCGACAGGCCTGCCCCCCCCCCCCCCCCCCCGGCCCGTGGACGCGGACGGGTGTGCACTGCATGCATGGCCGGCCAATATGCAGAGTCGTCAGGACAGCCATCGAGCGCCCCCCAAGGCGGCCTGTGAGCCTCAAGATCAGCCCTCAAATCAAATCAAATCAAATCAAATCCCTGTCCTGCCCCTTTTCCGTTCCGTGACGTCACCCCATCGGCTTTGAAATCCGTCCCGCCGCCATTCTTGGCAATCCTCTGCTGTGGGGCCGGAGGCGCAACATGGACAGGGCGCGGTGACGAGTGCTCCCATCTACCCCCCGCCCCTTGTGTCCAAAATGCAGCCTGGCCCAAAATCTATGCAGTGCAAACGTATCCGACACACGCCAGATTTTGCACGGGGCAGTCAACACCTTATCATCGAGGCGCTTGGATGTAACTGGCTGGGTTGCCACCTGTGTTTCATCGCCACTGGCCAGCCGACGACAGTCCGCCCAATCACAACAGAACCGCTGCGATTGGTCTGGTCGTTGCGGAAGGCACCTTGCACCACAACATGTGGACGCGCCTTGCCTTGCAAAGGGTGGAGGAGGTAGGGCCATGATCTCATTACAATCTTTGCTCAAACTGAGAGGTTCATAGCTGAGGGCAGCAATCAAGGCGGGGGGTGGGGGTGGGGAGAGTAACGACGTGAAACGGATGACTTCTGCACATGGGGGGGGGGGGTCAGGCGGGGTATCAGAGGGCGGGGGGGGTGCCACAATGGTGCCTCTCGGGGGTGTCACTGGAGGTCGGGAAGTGTTCAGGGGAGCCGTTTTGGGAGGTTTCAGGGAAGGGATGGGCGAGTTGAAACATTGTGTACCTGAAAGCGGCCTCCCGGGTTCTTGGTCCTTCAGTGAAGTTGATTGTCCTGCGACACTGCCAAACTGCTTCTGATTACTGCATTGATGCCGGATTTGACAGAATGCACGAAATCGCCTCTCCCTGCTCTCTGTGCATCTCTGCCCCCCAGCCCTCCCAACACACCCACACCACGCATACACACACACACACACACACACACACACACACACACACACACCTTCGCCCTGACACGCAAAGAGGGACGAAAATTCTATAATTCGGCATCAAGTATGACACAACACAGTGGCCACCCGACACAAAAATCGTGTTATCAGAGATCCGGTACATTGCACTGGTTGAACCTATATCTTTGACACCCGTATCTGCGGGAAAAGCGGCTGCGTCCAAAAGCCATCTCCGTAGAGCACAACAGGATATGAAGTCCGGTTGGAATCACACAGACAGCTGAGCACGTAGACTACATGTGGCACTCCGTCGTACCAGTCCAACAACACCAATCTTCAAGCTCCTGCCGAGAAGCAAAGATCAGGGGGCAGAGATCGACATGCAGAATACCCACAGCCGTCCGCAGCATATGATACGGCTGCATCACCTGCATCACTCTGCATCCCCTCCAAACTCTTTCGCCGGGTATCTCCTGGTTGCTGGTCCACTGATAGTGGTTCATGGTTCACGGACACCGGTTGGCGGTCTGATGACAGCGGTTGACCAGCGGTTGGCGGTTATTTCGGAACAACGGACCTGGTGTAGCAATCCTTGTGCTGCAGCGTTCAATCGTCCTTCGTCTTCTGGCTGGGTGTTTCTGCCTTACTGGGTGTTTCTGCCTTACTGGGTGTTTCTGCCTTACTGGGTGTTTCTGGGGGAAGCGGCCAGAAATACAGTTGCACGGCTGTGAGCAAGACAACCAGGACAACGAAGCCCCCCAGCAGCTTCCAGAAGTACGCCTTGTATAGCAGGCGCAGCTGGTGTGGCAGCCTGTCCCAGACAGTTGGGGGGCCCTCGTTTTTGAGAGCCTTTATCTCGTCCATCATCCCATCCATCAGCTTCTTGAGCCCGCACCGCTTCCTGCATGCCGCTTTTGCAAACTCTGCATTAACGGCACCTGCCACAATGTACTCCTGCAAGCCATCCTCCTGCTCCTCCAACAGCTCCTCACAGTCCCTGCGACCCGTGCTCCCCAGGAGCGTGATCGGCTTGGCCTTGCACACACCCTCCAGAATCTCAATGGCCCGTGCCGTGGCTTGGGCCCCTTGATTGGTCGTCAGCTTATTGTCTTTGCCCATCCGGTGGCCCTTGACCTCTCGCCCATCGGGGGTCGTGACCATCTTCTCATGGACAACCTCAAAGGTCTTCTCACAGGCCTCACATTTGGCGTACGCCCGCTTCTGGGCCTCTGTTGGACCGCCGCCGGCGGGCGACTTCTTCTTTTTCTTCTTCTTTGCAGAGTCGTCCTTGGCAATGGCATCTGCCAGCAGCAGCAATAAGAAGATAAAGAAAGCCTTGGAATGCATCCTGCAAACAAAGCAATGGAGCGGTACGCACCCATCCTCGTCACCGCCGCTCTGCTTCCCCGTTGCCCTCTCCCTTCCCCGCTCTCTATATCCCTCTCCATTTCTTGCTCATTTTCTCTGCGTGTTTGCCGAGCATTTTTGACGAGCTGGGTTTCGAGTTGAGGAATGATGTGCCGTGATGCCTTTGGCTTCTGATCCTCTGCGTCCGTGACTTCTTTTGGCCAGCTTGGCACGCAGAGTTGCACGTTTTGTGGAGGTGGCGCTGGCACCAACGTTGACAGCTGCAGGGCAGATTCCAAAAAAAAAATATCGCTGGCAACACAGCCCACCATGAACCATTCCCCAGCTGCTCTCCGGCTGCCAGATCTCATCTCCTTCCAAAAACAGACCCGTGCTTGCTTCTTGGTGCATGCTTCATATTTGGTCGTATGCAATTGTGCACCGTAGTGTCAGCCTCCTCTGCTTTTTGTTGTTGAAGCCCGCCACAATGAGGATGTACAGCTGTGGCGAAGCTGCTGAATCACCCGCTGAAGAATTCACCTACAATGACGTCCATGGTTTATCGCCTCCGCCTCAATATGCCCTGAATGGTTCAGAACTCCAAGGGGTGTGTGGGGCACAGTGAAGGGGAAAGGTGATGTTGGGAATGGAAGTGATAATTTGGGGAGGGGCCTGCGTGTTAGTCTCAAGCCCCAATACCCAGCAGCGTAAGGGCGAGGGGGTCAGTGCGGGTGATCCAAGAGGGTGAGCCCAGGGGCGGACTCCACTGTTGTTCCAGTTCTGATATATATGTGACCTCCCATGCATACACTGATAAACGCGGGACACCCATGTCGGCACATGTTGACACCTACCTCATGTCGGCACACGTTCGTGGACACCAAACGGTCGTGCCGTTCATGTACTTGATGCTCCACTAGATGCTGGGCCAACGGGGGGGCTGCTTCGATTGGACCTCTCTTACATCGAGAACGGCTCTGCATGGATCTGACATGGAGGCGCCGCCGCACAATGCGCATCATACTTGGAAACAGGGAGGGGTACGGTGGTGCCATCGGGAGGCAGCACTGCCCCAAGGCATTTGCTGGCATGCGCGCTCACCGGCAAAGGAAGATCCACAGAACGAGGCACGTCGCATCCAAACACCGATGAACCAGAGCAGACACACCAATCCAGAAGCGGGTGGGAGTCAACCGATGACAATTGTGAAATATTGCACCCCAATCAACGGAGGTGGAGGTGACGGTGCAATATGCGCACCTTTGTTTCAAGAACCCACAATGAATACCCATGAGAACCATGACCTCCCAAGAGTGCAACAAAATGCATCAAAACACAATTCATCTGAAACAACCCGTACCAGTGGTTGGACGCGGCACATTACAACTCCAAAGTAAAGCATGAGGGGTCATACATGCCTTGCATATCCAAACGGCAAGCGCCACATTGTGTCATATTATCGGAATGGTGAGCACACACTTAACAAAAAAACACCGTCATCATTGTCTTCATTTCTCCAGAGACATAGTGCAAGGGGCAAAGCAACCAAACCACAATATCCCCATCAAGGAGAAGCATACAACAGAATCCCGCCCCCCCCCCCCACCCTTGCGCGACCAAAGGATGGTCGTTGGACTGTGTTCCAAGGCAAACAAAGCGATGGTTAAACCGGGGATTGCTATTGGACACTTCTGTAGCCCGGAAAAAATTTCCTTCTCGCAGGCAAACCCTTTGGCAAAGCAATACAATGAATTAGGATTTCAGCAAATTGGCCTGATCAAGAATCCAAGTCATCCTGAGAGCAGACTTTGTGAGATGCGAACCCCGTGTTCATTGGGTGGCGTGCCGCGAAATAGCCGACATCCCCCAACTGAGAGAGCTTCAAACCACTGGAAAAGATGGCGTGTACCTGCCTCAATACAGTACTGCGTGCCTCAATTTTCATCTTAAATGCCTCACAATTCGTCTTGCATGCATGCCTGAACTTTCAGCCTACAGCTCGACTCGTCCCACAGCCATGAAAGCATAACTTTGTGGAGGGAAGGGAGGGTCGCCCTTCGACCTGGGGGCGGTCATTGCACAAAGAGGGGGAGGGGGGTGGAACCCCCATTCGTGCTACCCCCAAATGCTGTCGGTGGATCGCTCTGCTTTTCCACCTTCGGTGGCACCTTGTGTTTCCCTCAGACCTCAACCTCACTAAACTCCTCCTCCAGGGAGCAAAAAGGGTGGTCGCTGTGATTGATCGATAGGTATCAGCCTCAGCCACGTCGCAGCAACTAACTTTCTAACATCGGAGCCCCTTTCCTGTATAACAACGTGCAAAAACGACGTGTTGACAAAAGGTTAAGAGCAAGAAGACAGTGCCAGATGGAACCATGTAATGATGTGAAGCTGGATGCTGGATCTGTGTACCAGGACGTGCATGCGTGGAGCACTTTGTGACCTGCTTGCGACCAAATGCTGTCGGCCAACTTGGGCCTATCACCGGCAGCCGATCATCCATCGCCATCCATAGAACGCCAACTGCTGTCGGTGGGCGAGCAGCCCTTGACCGGCATTCCTTGATGGCACGGCCAAACTGTTGACGCCCTGAGGACGTCCAGTCCAGGAGTGGCTCCACCTGCACACTGCAAAGGCTTGTGACACATCTGCCCCATCCAATAGGGAAGGTTAGTTGGGAAGGTTAGTTCCAGCAAGCGACACCTCAGAATACCGGACATATACAGAGCCCCAAATGGACAAGATACAGAGTGGGCGGCGGTTGAGGGTCAAAATACGGGTGATTTGTGCGATGCTTCAGACTCACTTGGCATCTGTTGGTCACGTGGGTCACTAGAAAACAGACTTTAGACGGGGCGGAGCTGGGCTACATCACTCACACAAACAAATATCTGCGGAAACAGAAACTGCAATGAACACAAAGGCTGCCGTCAATGTGGCTCTCACGGCTGCGCACTTACCACAAACCTCAAAGAGGGGCCAACCGCCAGACAGAATGGCCAACCGCCTTCCTTCAGTGCCTCGCCTGCAAAACCATGGCACAAGTCAAAAGCAAATGTCGATAAAGTGCAGAAACACCAGGTCAGCCACCCGCATGCGACCCCTGAGGGGCTTCCCTGCCATGGCCGCGCGGCGACCCCATCCCCGTTCCCCTGTTGCCCCCGCAAACCGCCCCAATGCCGCATGACAGCCCACAGCCCCCCTTGCACTTCCAGTCTTCACGGTGAGGCATACGGGAGGACGGCTGTGGTGGAGCGGCAGCAGTGGCAGCACTACAGCGCAGCTTAACGGCCAACGGCATGAAATGTGTGAGATTAGCATTGAAGATTTTGACAAGGCGCTCCTTAAGTTGGGGCGGCTGCGGGTTCACACTCCCAGGGCCAAAAAAAGGCTCGGCACCGGCAGGTCACTGCTCAGCCGACAGCGCTTCGCGGTGATGAGCCGGCTAACAAAACGTGACCAGTGTCCGACAACGATTGTAACAGTCAGCCCAGGCCGTTTGTGTTCCTTCACCACCAAAAGAACCACAAAAGTTGTGGGTGTCCGTGAAGATCGTTCTGATTGACGATACGAGTGGGATGCTGCTCATCCCTGTGTCTGCCCCACCACACTACCTGGTGAAGAAAAGTCGTGGGCACGCAACTTCGCCTGTGCCAGGGCACCAGTCATACGAGCAGCTGCTGCGCTCTCAATATCTGACGGTCGGCGATGGTCATTGCAATGTCAACAAGAATTCAAACCCTCGCCAGGTCCGGTAGGTTAAAAAAAGGACCAACGTGGCGCCCCAAAGAACTGAGGTGTCAAGGGAGATGCAAGAGGTGAGCAGTGTGCGTTTCGCGGTATGGACAGAACAAATAAAAAAATGAGGATAGGTTGCAGACAAACGCCAAAAAACATCCGCCAGAGTACGCAGTCCCCTGTAGTGGACTTCAACCCCAGCAGAAGCATGGGGTCACATTCGGCGACCTCCCGCAGACTTTTGGACCATATACGGCAGCCTCTGTCTGGAAGGACAACCATCATAGACGTTCTTGGGAGGGCAGCATGACCCTTGTCATTCGGATTTTGATGTACCCCTGACATATCATGAACCTGAAATGGCGGCCTTGATCTTGACAGGAGGCTGCTGGGGAGCAGCCAAACTTGTTGCCACAAACTTGTGGCCCGGGGGCATGGGAAGGGGGGGGGGGCATTGAAGAAACATGTCGCATGTTCCTCGGCGGTTTGTCGAAAAACAAGTGTGTTTTCTTTACTGCATTTACCCGCCCGAAAAAATCAAGAGGGGAATGGGCAGCAGGTGAACTGCTTCACGGTGGAAAGACCTCGGGTATAGTGTGTTTTGGGATAATCCACGAAGGCGTCTCAACGGTCCCGTCGGAACAGCTCCGTGACGAGTGCAACGCGTTGCTGCGTAGTAGGCAGTGCATATGGGAGGTGCGGGGCGGGGGGTTCGCGTTGAGCCTCAAGAAACCCCCACGAGAAGACGCTGAGCCCGTCCCTGTCCGTCGAGTTCCGGGTGCTGCGGACGGGCCTTGGGACGGGGACAGGGGGGCACGCCTCCGTCCGCAGTGCGACCAACCTTGTCGACGGGGCCTTCCTGGTCCACTTCACCAACTCTTTGGACGCGGCCCAAGTGGAGCTGGTCATCGTGGGCAATCGCCCGGACACACAGCGGTTTAGCTTCGCGTTCCAGGTGCCCCCCCCGTCTGGCAGCCACTGGCCCTGTGTTGCACGGCCCCCCACGCAGTGGCGCATGCATTACGCGCAAATGTCCAGCAACAGGTCGCGGGTTCGATCCCGATCCCAGTGGAACAGTGCCTGGGGCTACGGCGGTCTGTGACCTGACCACGGCCCGCGAGAATGCTACTCTTGATGGCTTCGAGAGGGCTCACACGGCACCTACGCCCGGAGGCGCCAGGACCGTCAGCCGCGCCGGAGATCTAAAGGCGCGGGGAGGGCCGTGCTGCTGCGTCGGATCAGGTCTCGAGAGGGCGGGCGCGTTCGGCGGCTGGCGGTACAGTGCGCTGAACTCTCGAGGCGCGAAAAAAAAAAATCGTCGTGGCGCTATGACCCACATACGCCTTTTGCCCCATCGCTCGTCTGTAGTGCAGAGCACAGCGCGACATCCGCCCGGCGCGCGTGCGCTTGGCACGCCCACGTACCGCAGGTCGCGACGGCGGGAACACGATCTTTCGTCTTCTTCACGGAGCTCATGTCAGAACTCACGGAGCCGTGCGCAGCACAGCACCGCAGGCCACCGCCCACACCGGACCTCCCGTGCGACGACCACACGACGCTCAGAACTTCGGTTTGTCACCGCACGACACGCGGGCGTGCCCGGGCGGGGGCGTACGCCACTTCGGACGTCCTGCCCGCGTGCCTTTCCCTCTTCGCCGGGTACCCCCCCCCTCCCTCGCCCGCCACAGGGACGCCGCAGTGCTCGTGTCGCATTGGAAAGCACCGGCAGGTCGAGCAAGGCCCAGGCCCCGGTCCGCCGTCCGGGACGCATGAATGAGGGCCCCGCTTGCCCCGCGGACGCGTCGTGTACTGCGCACGGTACACCGCACGACGTGGCTCGTGCGTGTGGGGCACGAGGAGCCCCGTACCCTCAGCCCCACCGGATGCGCGCAGCGCGCCGGGAAAAGTCTGATCGGATCCCGGGGGCACGGATAGGGGGGGGGGGGGGGCAGGGCTTCTTTTGAGCAGGGGGGGGAGGGGGGGAGGGGGTTTTGGACCCAAAACTTGGTGTACCAAAAATGGCCTGACCAGATTTTCCCTATTGTAAATTTCGTTTTTTCCCACTATGGTCACTTTGGTCTGGGGAGGGGGGGGAGGGAGTTTTGGGGGAGGGGTCCCCCCCCCCTTGGTTTTTAATTATTCTAAAGAAGCCCTGGGGGGGGGGGGGGCAGCGACGAGGGCATGGGGAGGAAGCCGGTGTATACCCCCAGCACACGTACACTTGCAGTCAGTTTCAGGTCAAGTGAGGCTGCGTCAGGCGCAGAGGGACATTGTCGAACCCTCCCCCAGTGCCCCCCCCCCCCCCCACAGCCAGTCTCTGGGACAGCCGACCCCGGGGTAGTCAAACAGGACAAGTCATCCAGGGGCTCCGTTGACACGACCAAAACACGTCCGGACCCACAGAGGGTCAGAATGTGCAAGGGCGAGAGGCCAATAGGCGCCGCCAAAGGCAAACAAAGTCACACCACGGCCTCGTGCCAAATCCCCCCTGGACACAGTGAACCCTTTCCCGCTCCCCCCCCCCCCCTCGGACACAAGTTGAAAGTCCTGTACTGCCGTTCCCCCGTTTGGGGACACGTGGCCATCCATACCACCGCCGCCGGTCGTCACGCGTCCTTTGGGGTGGGCTGTAGCCGGCCCTCCAACAGATCCAGCGACCTCCGGAGGTTCGTCACCGCCGTCGGCACGTCCTGAAACTGCAGCGCCGAGACCACCCACTTCGCGTACTTCTGCGCCTCCAGGATCACCTGCAGGTCCGGCTGGCACCCGGGCACGCCTGCCCCCGGCGGAGGCGGGGAAAAGGCGGGGAAGGGCTGTGCAGGCGGGGGCGAGGGCGGGTGATACGCCGGCGGAGGCTGGTATTGCGGCGGAGGCGGTGCACTGGGCCCGGGCGGTAGCTGCGGGTCGGGGGCAAATGGCGGTTGCATCGGCGGTTGCATCGGCGGTTGCATCGGCGGTTGCATCGGCGGCGGCGCGGTGAAGGGGGCGGGCGGGTGCTGGGGCTGTCCCATCAGGGGGTCATCCTGCGGAGGGGGGCCGGGGGCCGGGGAGGGGGTCCTGTCAGCCGCGGGCGCGGCCGCGTCGTCGCGTTCGTAGGGGATGCCCTGGTCGAGGCATTTCTTGATCTGCGACGCCTTCCACTTGGCGTACGTCTGCTTCTCGGCAATCCGCTCGTCCAGCTCCCCGAACTGCTTGGTCACCTCGATCAAAACGCTGGCCACGAAGAAGAGCTGCACGGTCACTTTGTCCACGTCGCAGGCGCGTTCCTTGTCATCCGCCTTCTTGAAGATCAACATGGCGTAGTTGTTGACCAGGTCGCGGCCCTCGTCCGTCGAAAGGTGCGCCACGGCCGCCTTCTCCGTCTCCAGCTCGTCCATGAGGCCGGACAAGAATCTGGTGCCCTCATCGTCCCCGCTCTGTAGAGTACCGATGCCGACTTGGGCAGCGTAGGCCTTGCAGTAGTATGCCACGGCCGGGTCCCGCTTCTGCAGCTCCTGGTGTCGCTGCAGATAAGGCTGGCAAACCTTCAACTGTGGGGGACATGACGCCATTTTGCGAACTGAAAAGGGACGGAGGGGGTTCAGTATGGGCCATTGCAAAGGCCAGGGAAGCGGGTGGCGGCTGTATGCCCCTGAGGGCAGGCCTTGGCAAGGGCGAAGGGCATCACAGGACCCTGCGCCCCTAAAACACGGAAACACGGGGTCGCCGTGCTTGGACACGCCCGTGTGACCGCGCGGCACGTAGCACGGAACACATGTTGCAGGCATAATCCAACCCTACCCCTGCCCTCAAAAGCTCACAACACAAAGCAACAGGCCAGCATACACCCCAGAACACAAGAGCGCATGAAAATACAGCGGTACCAACACTTTGCCACCCATGTTGACCCTTCTTGCAGCCTGCACGTAGCTACAAATAACATTCTCTTAGCTTAGAACCACAAAAAAACGATGGTTCCCAAAAAGACCAAGAGGTGCGGAAACACAGGATCGCCATGTTAGGACAAGGGGGGGGGGGGGTTACGTGTGCAGCAACAAAGGCCCAGGCACACCGGCACAATTGCACATGGAACGTTGTCAAGGAAGCACAAATGGGAGACGAGCAAACATCATCGATGATCCGAAATGAGATGAAGGTGGACCAAGACAGATGTCGCCAGTGCGATCAGCTTTTCCGAAGGGGGGGGGGGGCGTCTCAATGGTCGGTCGGTCTCCTGGTAATCAGACCCAGTGCAGACAGACATGTACACGTGGCTTCAGCAGGAAGAAGAGAGACTGTCTTTACAAATGGAATGGGCGAGCACTGCAATGATGTTCAGGTCGTCGCAAGGCCCGGAGAGTAGGGCCACAGCTTGCGGCGTCTGACCCGTAGCTTTTGAAAATGGGGACTGAGATTCATTTGTGCAGGTGGCTGGACGGGACAGAAGGATAATGCGAAAGCCTGCCCACATAGGCAAGCCTATCCACCTCAGGGTTGTCCAAAAACGCAGACATGCGAGGATCCTTTCGTCGAAACGATTTCCCCATCCGATTTGTCCCGTTCTGTGATGAGTTCCAAAGTTAAACATTGGCAACTGGTCCCAAAAACCCCACCCAGCCGCCTATCTTCCAACCCTTGCCGCCAAATCGCTCCTATAATATGACATACTGTGAGTAGGCACAGACGGTCATCTCCCCATGCAGAGGACAAACAATTGCCATAAATTCTGCTGCATTGTTTGTCTGGCTAAACTCCAAAGGCAGAACCCCAGTCTGTCTTCTTCTTTTGAGGATCCATCCACGTAGACCAGGGTGCATTCTGGTCAAAAAGATCGCCGAGAGTAATGTCTAACTCTTTTGCATGTTCAATTCTCCTCATTTGTGTGTGTGGGGGGGGGGGGAATGCCATATTAAAGAGGAAGGCCTGCATGGGTCCAGGGGTGTGTGTGTGTGTGTGTGACGCCCAATCATTTCAACAAGCTCCATAGCGTTCGCTAACATACATCACCTCTCTACAGCATTGTTCGCACTGCAGCACTGTGTGTGTGTGTGTGTGTGTGTGTGTGTGTTTGGTGGATTGGAATGAAGCGCCGGAGGCAGATCCTCCTTCATGTTATGGCTTAAATAGTCCAAACAGCATTGGACATTTGCCTACTGCATCAGGACACAACTGGGGCATGTGTTCCACTGTTGAATGGTATACAGGCGGAATCAAGGCAGGGGTTTCCCCGCAGCCATCAGCTGAATTACCTCCAAGTTTGATCTGTTGCATTTGGCACTGCACAATATTTGTCTGAGAATCATCTTTCCTCAGTATGAAGATCAGGAGTATAATCAACGTCGCCTTGCTGCCCATGTGGTAGCGGATGGTTGCTGCGGGTGAGGGAGACGTTGTGCTTGGCAATGGCTGCAACCCCTTCGATCTCTATGGGTTAGATTGTATTTGGAAGATAGCACAATCCAGATTTGAAGGAACGGCTGAGGCGCTCGCATACATAGCTCTCATAAGTAGGGTGCATAAGTAGGGTGCACTGATTTGGAGTTCACACTCTGGGGTCTCCAATACTCTCCAATAACATCCAGCTGCGGCTGTCGCACAAATATCTTGATCAGAGTGAATAATTTTTGGTCCATGTACTTGGCCCGATCAACAAGCATCAAAACACCTTCCTATGACCGCACGGCACATGAACTCTAAGGAGATGGAGAGCATGAATACAATTCACATGAATACAATTCAACCCACTTTCCACCCAAGCAAATTGGTGTCTTATGGAAACCACCAAGACTAGGGTCTGCGTGGTTGCTGAAGTACAGATATTTGCCCTGTGTGCGCTGCATGCACATCATTCCCTTTGATCCACGGGCACTCATGGGGAGGTCTTTGAGGGACGTTGGTCACCAGTCAATTCAGTCTGCCCTTTTTTTTGGGGGGGGGGTCCATACAACTCCCTGCCCCACGATGGAAAAGTCGGTGAGCCCATGTGAAGACCCGGGGATACGTGCAGCGCACAACAGGTTAAAGGGGCTTTCTTGGAGCTTGGAGTAGGCATGCGGTTGCATTCACATGTTCCTTTATTTGGCCTATAATGCAATTGAAAGATGAACAACACACTAGTGCATCTTCATTCTCAGTCTGGGCTTGGTTGTACCAAACATATAGCTGAACAACAACAGACCAGCATGGGCACACAACCATTGCTGATGGCAAAAATAGGTATCATCATCTTCCTCTTTAGCCACAAGGGCCCCATACACTCATTTGGAGGGCGAAATGCAAATGCCTGACTTGTGCCCTATGAATTGGTGCTCTACATCTGCCAATCCCAAGGATTGACCCCCAAGTGCTCAGGGGCTATGTTGGTTACCACCAGGTTTGCATATACTGCGCAGTTCGCACAGCCGTTATTGTGTTATTGCAAGGGGTATTGCGACAAAAGAACTTTCTGGAGACAATGTGACACCCTGCTTGCGGACCACAACCAAAGGGTCAATTTCAAGGACAGTGTGCTTGACCTGCAGCCTCCCTGCCTGTTCCTCCATTCTTCTCGCGCACTATGTGGCTCTCTATTGTGCACATGTTCAAAACTCTGATGGCATTGGGGCCCTTCAATAGTGAGCAACTGTCGAAAGTCCTGCGGCTCCTCTTCCTCCAGCGAAACCAGCCCCTTTCGCCCTTTCCCAAGCAGGGCGGTCCTTAAGGGGGAAAAAAAAAAGTGTTCGGTTACACAATTTCCCCAAGAAGCCCGCGGGCACTCCATGTGTTCAACCATGGTTGGTGGCGGTTGGCGGCGATTGGCGGTTGGCAGTTGGTGGTTGGTGCTGGTTGGCGGCGGTTGGTGGTTGGTGGTTGGTGCTTGGTGGCGGTTGGCAGTGGTTGGCGGTTGGCGGTTGGTCGCCGCTGGCGGTTGGCGGCGGTTGGTGGCGGTTGGTGGTTGGTGATTGGTGGCGGTTGGCGGTTAGTGGGAGTTGGCGGCCGGCGGTTGGTGGTCCCTTGGGGCGGTCCTTAAGGCGATCCTTAACAAAAAAAAATCTGGTTCCTTAAGGACCGCCCTGTTCCCCAGGCTTGGCCACTGATTCGAAATTACCATAGAAAAAATTCAGAAATGCTCAAAGTTGTAGAAAAACAATTCTGCAGCAAATGTGGACAAGGCATCATGCTCCTTGCCTATCCTTGCCTATCATGCTCTATCCCAACCTCCCGGCCCTGTAGCACAGAAGCATGCACTGCACTGTTGTTGCTCACTTTTGGCAAACTCGTTCCTTACATGTGTCTACTGCACATCACCGTTGCAATACATAGCCACAGCACTGGCCCTGAAAGCTGGGTTCATCTTTTGCCTGTTTTTGGCATCAACGCGCCCTACAGAGCTGAAAGAATGCTCCACAGACCATAGAAACAGTGCAACTGCATCATACATCAACGATCCACGGGCTTACCAAAAATTGAGTCCAGACTCTTGCGATTCGGAATTATTATTCCCGACGACTGGGAGGGTTCGGAATTAACAGTTCTGGTCTCATTCGAAAATTTTCCGAATTATTCGGGAGCATTCGGTCCCAATGGACGACTCACCCTGCCTTCCCAATCGCCGGAAACCGCGTGCTTTCCGACCGATAGGACCGATAGCGTGTTTATTTGTTGTAGACCTTCGCATCGATGTCGGCCTCGGGCTCGCCCTGGTACTCAGGCGTGCCCGGGTCCCTCGTCATGGTAAGGGGCCCGCGCAGTCCGTCGCTGCCGTAGTACCAGCCGCTCGTCACCGGCGCAAACAAGCACTTGATGCTCGACACGCAGCCCTGTTCCGGCGACAGCTTGGCCCCGAACCCTGCAGGATGACGTGAGAGATGGTGAGTGGAGGCGATCAGGTGCAATGACGCAAGTTGAGATGACATCACAGGGGTCAGTGCGGGTGATCCAAGAGGCTGATCCCAGGCGCGGACTCCACTGTTGTTCCAGTTCTGATATATATGTGACCTCCCCTTGGAGTTCTGAACCATTCAGGGCATATTGAGGCGGAGGCGATAAACCATGGACGTCATTGTAGGTGAATTCTTCAGCGGGTGATTCAGCAGCTTCGCCACAGCTGTACATCCTCATTGTGGCGGGCTTCAACAACAAAAAGCAGAGGAGGCTGACACTACGGTGCACAATTGCATACGACCAAATATGAAGCATGCACCGAGAAGCAAGCACGGGTCTTGGGCATGTTTTTGGAATGAGATGAGATCTGGCAGCCGGAGAGCAGCTGGGGAATGGTTCATGGTGGGCTGTGTCGCCAGCGATATTTTTTTTTTGGAATCTGCCCTGGAGCTGTCAACGTTGGTGCCAGCGCCACCTCCACAAAACGTGCAACTCTGCGTGCCAAGCTGGCCAAAAGAAGTCACGGACCCGGAGGATCAGAAGCCAAAGGCATCACGGCACATCCTTCCCCTTGCGGGGCTCAGCGGCTTTCCTCAACTCGAAACCCACCTCGTCAAAAATGCTGTTCGCAAAAGACTGAGTGGGGCGCCCATGCCCACCGAACAGAGACGCCCTTTCATATGTATGTATTCCTGTTTAGCAGCACCACATTTTCTTGAAAAAAACGAAACGGCTAAGACCCACAAATGCAACAGAAGGTCTTGAGGCACCGTGTGCAAAGCACTGCACACTTTTTAGCCAGCGATCACTGGCCGCTAAGTAGCGGCAGAAAAGTTTAGCCGATGGTACTTGGCCTACTGACGGTGGTTTTCGGTTCCCCGACTACCGTAGCCTTTGTTTGACCTGCGGTTGGCCCGGGAATGTTGACTTGGACGACACAACCCCAGCCAGGGCACAGCAGAAAAAAACAAAAGTTCCCTCTGTCCTTTACAAAATGAAGGAGTACGTGCTATCCCGGGAACAGCCGTTTTGTTGCAGGTGCATTTGAGGGGTGCATCATGGGACTCAGCATGAATGAGTATTTGCCGATATCCACGACCTTGCCTTGGGTTTTGGACAACCAGTGACGGGACCATGGGGCGTCTCTGTTACGGAATCCTTTCACCGCAACACAAAAACGAACATATACTTCACAAAATGGCGTGCACAAGCGTGCCCACAGCATCCCAAACATCCCAGCAAAGAGGGCACCATGTCGGGATTGATACGACCCCCATTTCTTTGGGTCTGGTGCAGTATTTGTGGACGTGCGGGTGTTTTACGCGCAACTGTCCAGGGCCATTTTGTTAGGATCTGCCCAGAGGCGAATTTCTGGGGATGGCACCGTGCAGCAAGGGGCCACGCCATGAAGCAACCACACGGTTCATGCCTGACCGACAGCATGTTTTGGGCTCGTCCACTGTTGCAGCCAATGGTCTTGAACTTGACGCTTGTACCATAAAGAGATTTGTTTTGGGGCGGCTGGGCGTTGGGACCGGTTCAGGGCTGTACAAAGCATTCAAAAGGTACATCAGTACTTATCCCCCCCAGCACCCCAGCCAAGGGACTGTCAAATGTCACACCGCTGTCCTGTTCTGGTCGTCTCAGCGACTCCCACAGTTCGAATGAATGAAAGGTTCAATGTATCCGGGGCATTTGCCTTTTCACGAACACCCCTGACTGCAATGCAGCATTAGGTAGGTGGCTCGTGGCTCTGCCTCATCGGCACACGTTGATGCCCATGTGGATACCAAACGGCCGCGCATGGCGTCAAGAGAGCGCAAGCACTGGACTCCGCACGACAGCACAGCAGCATGACACCTTTTGTCATCGGTGTGTCGATGAAGCCGGGACTGAGGCTGACGACTTTGAGGTTCGGGTAGGCCTTGCCCTGGATCTGAGTCAGCCCGTTCAGCGCCGCCTTCGACAGGCCGTACCCTTGGCCGAATCCTACATTTCCCGTGGCCACTTGCTCTTTCACAGAGGCGTCCAGTGCATCAAACGTAAGGTCGGGGTTAGAAAAGAGCGCCTTGAGCTTGGCGTCCTGGTTCTTCAGGTACATGCTGGCGGCTCCAGAGCTCGTGTGTACAATCCTGCCCTGAGTCTTGTCGATCAAGTCCAACATGGCCTCCGTGACGCGCTTCGGGCCATAGTAATTCGTGTTGAGAATGGCGTCCACACCCCCAGCCCCCTCCTGAGCCAGGCCCATACCCGCGTTGTTGACAAGAGCGTACAACGTAACGCCCTTCGCCTTGAGGGCCGCAGCCGCCGCGGCGCACGAGGCATCGTCTGTGACGTCGATCTGCAGCGTCTCGATCCTGCCGGCGGCTTCTGGATGCGCGTCGACGATGGCTTTGACAGCAGCAGCCCCCTTCTCGGCGTTTCGTGAGCCCAGGAACACGTGGCACGACGGTACGGCCGGAGTGGGATACTCAGAAGCAGGCTGCTTGCCGATCGCGAGGAGCTTGCACAGCGCCAGGCCAATGCCTGAGTTGCCTCCAGTGACAAGAATGTTATTTGCCATCGCGTCGCTGTCAACGAGCACGAGCAGCAAGGGGAGGAGGGCGAGCCCCAGCACGCTGGGCATAATCGTCGCTTGTGGTGGCTAAGATGGTGGCGCACATACCGTGCTGGCACGGTGGTTGTGGACTTTTAGTAGCAGAGGATGGAATTCTTTATTGGGGTCAGTTGTCATCAGGAAGTGACCATCGTGTCACCACAGTTGACGCCCATTTTGCAGTCAAAGAGCAACAGGCACTTGGGCTTGCACTGGCCCTCTACAGCATCCCTGACAGACTTGGCAAACTAGCAGTACACATGGCTGTCTGCCACCATGATGCACGATGCATCCCCTGTGCACCCGCAATGGCCCAAATTACAAGCAATGAAAATCAGACACAGCTGAAAACATGAATGGCCCCAATTAAAACCACTTACGCAAATCATGGCCAAGGCCTTGTCGCGCCTCAATTTTACCAAGTGCCGACCCATCTACGTGCACGTACCTACGTATGAAGGAGGGTATGTGCCTATTAGGGCCCGTCCAGCTACCATAACAAACTGGTTGTCAGCTGCATGTCTTCACAGATGAGACCAGACATGCAAAAGCATGACGACTACAGAGCGAGGGGGTTCAGGAATTCAGCAATTTGGGAGGCCATAATCAATGATGGCATCACCTCTGGAATCATCTAACTCCAGCCATTAGTCCGGTGGCCAAGTGCTGAGGATGGGGGGGGGGGGGGGCAAATGCCGACACCTTGGAAAGGGCCAGGAATCAGTTCAATTGGATTGTTGCAACCCAGACTTGGGGTGCACTACGCGCACAGATACAGCCGTAAACCCCCAAACCTAGGGCGCCGTAAAAAATACACACTCTTGGAAAACATGTGTGTGAGAGGGCTCTAACCCCCTCAATCACCAATGGGGAACCAACAGAAAATTTCCGGTGCCGGCGCCGTAAACATTGACGAATCTCGGTCAAATTTTCCATTTTCTCTACACCGAAATTTATCTGAAAAACACAGTTCTAGCAACGCGTTGCACCAATATCTCAAACCCTGGGCCTTGTTCAGATATGGTACGACGGTTCATTGGCCGCCCCGGAGGAATGTAGAAAAAGAAACGAAAAAAAGAACGATAGGTGCAAGATCTAATTTGCGAACCAGAGGCAAGGCTTCTGTCTATTTGGACAACTGCTAGGAAGGAAATATTGATCTCTGCAGTTCCAACAGCCTGTCAAAATATCACCTCTTTGTAATTTTTGGTAGAGATTCTGCTTCCATTGAAGTCTCTCTGCGAAAAATGCGGTTGTCAAGAGCTTGGAAAATAAGCAGAATGTGGTGCAAATATTGTTACTCACTACAGGGGTGGAGCAGAGATGCCTAGATGGGGAGGAAACTGCATAGTCCACTAGTGCTTGCCATATGTGCCAAAACTTTCTCGATTGGATTGGAACCGCAAAAACGATGGCTTCAAAAAAAGCCCAAAAGTGCGGAAACAAGGGGTTGCCGTGTTTTGAGAAGTCCGTGTTAGGACAAGGGGGTACAGTGAGGTATTTGGCTAACCATACCTTAGGCTGGGCTTGCTGGTGGTGCATGATGACAGTAACTGTGGTTTGGTGCCATTGCACCACCTTACCTGATGGAATTCACTACATACTTGCAAACCACATCAAACCAGTGCAGCATGATGAGAAAGGTCGTCGTATTTGTGCTCCACTCCCCCTCTGTTGTTCCTGGGGAGTGGTGCCACCCTAACCACACATGTCAATTAATGTGTTGTCGCGTTGTTTGTGAGTTGTGCGGCCGCGTTGAGCATGTGAATTGAGTTTTTCTGCGTGGCAATTGAAAGGCTGTTATTGGCCTGTCGTTGTGGACGGCTGTTTCCGGGTTGCAGCGGTGTTTCTTGTGAGGAAGATGAGGACCCACTCTTACGTGCGTAGCAGCTCCTCTCTTTTCAGAACCAAAAATGCCAAGCAGCCACAGGTTTGCGTCATTGTGTGTTTTTCACCCCTATGAGAGACTGGCGACAGTTTGGCTTTGCCACGGGGAGTGGCATGGATTCATTCTTTTTCTTTGGTAGAGCATGGACGTTTGTTGAGGAACATGTCTGACTGACTGCCCTCAAAAAAGCCACCACTTTCCGTCTTTTGCCACATACAATGCTGACCCTCCTCAGCCTCTTGCAGGTCTCCAGGCATTTCTGTTGCTGGCCAATGGCAACAACACCCAACCAGGCTAGGCCCGTGGCTGCCTACATCAATCTTTGTTTCCCGTTTTTCTCTCGTCCTCCCATCGTCCTGAACAAGTTTGGGGACCACTGTCCCTGAGTCCTGTCAACCAATTTGGCTTTCCTGTTTGTCCATTGCTCCGTGAGTGATGGGTGCGGTGCCTGGCACAAGATTCTACTGAGATACCTCTGGTCCACATATAGTAACCCTGAGGTCTTGCAGGTATATGGACAACAAATCACAGTGAGTACCAGACCCAGCCCCTGCCACGCACATCTAAGGGCCGCGAGTGTCCCGCACGGCCCTCAGTTCTCTGGAGATGACACTGCTGTGATCACCCGCTCCATCTTTGCCGGTCGCTCTGCGCGGCCGTTCGGCTCCAGAACGTGCCGCATGCACTCCTCCCAGCCAACATCCTGCGTCAGGCGCAGGCCTTGGGCGGCGAGGGCCGCGGCCCACTCGCTGGGCTCGTACGCGCTCACCCACGGCTTGCCCTGCTCCCGGAACTTCTGCAGCAGCCCCGACGCATCCCCGTCCTCAAACCCCCCCGGGTCCGCAAGCAACGCTGCCTCGATGTACGTGAAGAGGAGCATGGCCTTGGGCAGTGACCCGACGAACGTGAGCGTGTCCGGCAGGGCCTCGCGGGCGATGTACTGCGACACGCCCTCCATCACGAACATGGTCTCCTCCGCGCTCTTGAAGCCCGATTCCCGCAGTTGTTCCCCGAATACCTGAGTCTCGAAGTCAACAGAGACCAGCGTCGGCCGGGGGCCCACGGGCAGTGAGTGAAGCCGGGCCCTCTCAGGCTGCTGCACTTGCGGACGGTCGACCTGCAACAACCAAAAATACAACAACGGACACGGACGCAGACGCGGAGTTTCCCGCCATTTCTCTTGCCCTTAGCCGTCTTGGGCCATGGTGACGTCGCCAAAAGCTATTGCGGGAGGGGGAGGCAGAGCACCTGCAACCCAAGGCTTGCCGGCCGCGTGGCCTAAAACGCGAGAAAACGCCGGCGTGGAGTGGGACTTCTTTTGCTCTGCCCTGCAACTGCTTTTCTCGGGCTCTTGCAGTGAAAAAATGCCCCAGGGGTCATATGGGCTCAGGAACCCTGCCCACCCTCCAGTGGCACAAAGCCGGGTGGGGGAAAATTACGGTGGTTGCAAAAATTACGAAAATTACGAAAATTACAATTGTAATCTCTACTTGTCCCTGGTGGACGCTGTTCCTGGTGAGCGTGGGGCTAGCCACTCGTCATCATTACCCGCCTTGTCACTGTGGTGGGGCTGTGGCGATGAGAGGTCCACGAACAGTGCCTGCCTAGCTCCACACAGCAGTGTGTGGTCCTGTGGCCAGCGAGATAGCGCTCTAGAGCGCCATGTGGTGGCAGGTGTGCCACCAGTTATACACCAGTTATAGAGAACCGCAGCCTCTTGGAGGCGGGAGTGCAGTCCTTTTGAGGGCCGATAAGCCACACTAAGAGAGCCTAGTTGGTGCTACATGGCTCCCCATGGGTGTATATGTAATCCCATAGTCACCAAATGATCACCCAACAACAGCCCAAGCGTCCCTGGGGCCCTTCAAGCAATACCTGAAAAAGTGCATTTCTCACCTGAAGGACATGGATGGTTGGGTTGGTCAACAGCCTGCCAACCTTTTGGGCGTGGCCGTGTGGGTAGTGGGTGGTCCTGCAAGAGTGCGTTCTGCACACGTGAGGTGCTCACACTGGCACGTTCCCCACCTCCACGCAAGCAAAAAGGAGACAAAGTGCATTACTAGAGCCAAATGACTTTTTTGGGGGGGCTAGGCCAAGATGAGCTGGCACCGCCTGCTCATTGTATGGTGCTCCAGACCTTTGGATTAAGGTTCAGAGCTGTGTCCAGTTGTACGCATCACCAGAGCCAAATGACTGATTGTCTTCTCAGCAAGCCCCGCCCGTTTCCTTATGTAAAACATGCACACACTTGTGCATCCCACTGGGAGACATGTGGCATGATTGCCGGAGACAAATACTGATCCCCTAATTCCAGTCCGAGCACTAGCTGTAGCTCATCGCCATCTCCAAGTCCCAGCCTTAGCCCCAGCCCACGGGGAGGGCCCAGCACATGTAAGAGGGAACCAGCATCCGTAAAGAATACGCAGGGGAAGTACCCCCCGCCCCCCTTGCAATCTCCCACGTTAGCGCGCAACGGTCTCCCGGGTGGGGGGGGGGGGACGGTCGCCAAGTGACGGTCTCCCGGGGGGGGGGGGGGGTTGCAAGGGTATTTCAAGGCAAACTGGTCCCATCCACTGATGCAAGCAAAGAGAACACATGTGAAGCAACTTTTGCGTTGATGCGGTGCCAATGTGATTCATCCAACACAAATGTTATTGGGGATCCAAAGGAACGGTAAAGAACTTCTGGGTACAAGAATAACACACTTTGAAGTGTTGTACATGATCAGTTTGCATGACAGGCACGGGGTGTGTTGCACTGGCTGATGAGGAGGAGGCAATGGCGTGCGGGGCTGGTTTGGCAGCCGCTTTAACGCCCGCTTGCGCAGCCAGACCGGTCCGTTTGGCGGCGCTTTGCTCTTGGCTGGGGGGCAGCCTTTGCTCTTGCCTTGGGGGCAGCCACCAACTTCTTTGGAGGCACCAAACATGGAAGTGACGGTCTCCGGAGGGGGGGGGATTGCAATGGGTGGGAGATTGCAAAGGGGGGGGGGGGGGGTTGAAGGGGTTGTTAGCGGGGGACTGCCATGTCGGCAAAAAAAAATAATCGTACATCTTAGAGGGCTCTGGAGTGCGTGGATGTTATTTCAACACCGATGCGAGGATACTTTTTCGTATGTGCGTGCCAATACCCTGTAGTCTCGCTTTCAAATGAACATCTCTCGGGGACTCGCTTTCAAATGAACATCTCTCTGGGATCCGCCAAAATCGCCACACTGGTGACACTGGGGGGATGCTTTTGAACACAGGGTGGATACCAGTGAAGAATCATAGGCTGTAGGACTGGCAAAGGCTACAAAAGATGTGTTCCCACCAATAAACATAATGATGCAAAACGGCAAAACCCCACTACACTACACACAACCGACTTGGCTGCAAACAGGACGAGACGCAGACCTCGCTCAATGCAGCTCGCTCATCGCTGGGGACGGCCTGCCACAGACACCAAGTTGATGCAATAACGATTCCCACTCCTGTCAGGAATGTTATGCCCAAGGTGTGTGCCGTCCACGGATACAGCCTCACCCCGACGGCCATCCCTGCCACTTGGGATCACTCGCATGTTATGCCAAACCACCTCCTCATCCCGGAAGCTTGGCCAGCCATGAATTGTGCTTTCACCCAGAAAGTCGTTCATCGTGCGGCCCCTCGGGGCAACAAATAAAGGCTTGCCACTGACACTGTCATAGAAAGTCACCTCACCGTCCCTAGCAATCTCCCTCTTGAAGTTGGTGAACTTCCAATACCCTGCGGGCTCGGCGAAGTGGCGGTTGAAGGAGCATATGCTGTCGGCCAAGTTGCGGTCACAACCCCACCGTAGATTCTCCTGCACCATTTTCTCCGTCGTTCCGTGCGCCTTCGGGGCCATTAGAGCCTCAGATGCAAGAATGGGATACCGTGCTGCATCCTCCGTCTCGGTAGCAGGGCCCAGCGGGTTCCTAGTGTGTGATTGACCGAGAAAGGGGATCACTCGTGCCAATTGAAAGTTCTGTACCCCTACTTCCACCCTTGGGCTTAGCGAAATGACAACCAATATTACAAGGCCGCAAAGCACAATGACTGCTGACAGGGCAAACATCTGGGAAGTGTCTTTGGTGGCACTAGCAAACTGCTTTGTGTGCAAGGCACAATCACAGCATGCATCCTCCACGGACATTCACGTGAGAAAACAAAATACGCTGCAAATGTGGGTTTGGTGGAAGGAAATGCGGCGGGGTAGGATGGAAGCCACCTACTTTGCACGCGGTGTTCGGGGGGCAAAGCGGGCATACGGGCTGTTTATGCACAGCGTGCGGATAGCACCCATCATTTGGGCGGCTCTACCGGGACCAACATCCAAACCACCCGGACAAAGTGCTGTTGAAAGAGCACCTCCAAATGCAGAGCAATGCCGTACAACGCACGCAATTCGCCTGCAACCGTTTAGTGGTACAAAGGCAACACTAACACAGGTGATCCGAGCTTGCCCTTCCCAATTGACTTCCGTCTTCTCGCATAGCGGATTTCTTCAACCTCCTAGTCGGTAGCCCGCTTGCTTCCCAACCTCTTGGCCTACAGCTTGTCCATCTTCTTTGTCGCCTCCTCAATTTGGGCTGGGAACACACTTAGTGACCTCTAAAGCCTCGGGCCTCTCAGCCCCCCTCCCCCGTTGGCATTTCTACGGGTGTTGTGGCACTTTTTGGACAAGAATCCCACAATAGCTTTGCTTTCGTGAATTAGGTGAAGGGCTTCAACGTGCATGGCCGCTTTTGGTTTGTTGAAACGTGAACATGAGACACATACGATGCGTCCAATACGAACGGAATGTATGGTGAACCGCAAAACGCGGTGCGCACAAGGTGCGGACCCTTTTTGATGTTCTGGAGATTTCCTGTTTGATGTTCTGGAGAGAGATGAATTGACCAACCGCTTGGACAAACGGGTCATCCAAAACCCCGGGAAGACCCGCCAATTGCAACTCCGCGAAACACTTGATTGCGGGCTGGTAGGGGTAGTCACTGGCACCAAACAGTCTTGGGATTATGGGCGTGCACAAACTACCCTTTCCGATCTTTGCAAGGTAACCATTCCTGAGAAGCTGAAAATCACAGTACCTAGATGGTGTACAATTTCTAGACGCTGTGCACAAATACCTTTCCTGGTGTTTGGTCTTGAGACACAATGCATGTACAAGGTGTACATCGCATATATATACATCCGTTTCCCTAGATTCGGCTTCACACTCTATGCATACATGTAGACACCGTGCACGAATGTGTTTTTTTGCTCCTATTGTCTAACTCTTATGTGTGGGAAATATGCTTTTTGCTTACAACCACGGGAATTCTTCCCTTTCTGTATGGCTACTGCGCGAATAGGTGCAGTGCCGAAATTCCAAGCCTAGTACACGAGTCGTAGGGTCATGGGGTCACACAAGTCATACGCAAGTCATACTCAAATTTACCCCTTGGAAATGTGTATTGTTGATTTTTTCGATCTTTGCCATGGGCAACGTTGAAATGCTTCGAAATGGGGGTTCGGGCCATGTGACTGCCCGTGAGCATGAACCATGAACATGCTTTGTTCGGTTTCTTTCTCGCATACAAAGACAACACTGTCTGCATGTATGCATGGTGTCTAAAGACTATCCTCGGGTTAGCACACTAATGCAACCTTTCTAAGAGGGGTGCTTCGTGCCCCATTCTTAGCATTGTCTCGTCGCGTCTACAACATGTGCACAGTGTCTTCTAGATGTGTACCTTCTACACCACCAATCCAAAGTATCCACAAAATATTCTCGGGTAAAGCGAAGGAGCCAGTAGGCGTACCAAGTTTGCTCACCTGAGATTGCATCCGAAAAAATGGTGAAGCACGCAGACCAACGTGACCCCATTTCCGCGGCTCCTATGTGCTTGCTTGTGGCACCTTTTACTTTTTGGTTACAAGCAAGATTTCCATTATCTTTTGGATTCTGTCAAATCACATGCGGCAGGCGAAACACGTGGTGAAAGAGTTCATCAGGAGGATGACAAAACAGACAAAAAAAGGCACCGACACGAGCCGCACAGCGGTAAGCTCCTCCTGCACTTGGTACATGTATCACGTATCACGGCCGCCAAGTGCCTCACAAGGCAACTTTCAAAATTCCAAGCACCACAGCACCATGGGTTCTGCTTGTTTGTCGTGTTATGTGGTCGCCTCAAACATGAATTTCTCACATGCCACATCATTTTTCCACCGAAATCGAAACAAGTTTCCAAACTGTATTTCAGCCATTGCGATGCACTTCTAATCCGTGTTTTTACACCCCCTGCACACCTAATCACCCTTTTGTGGCACAAGATGGGGCAAAAGTTCATTTTGCGAAGCCCCTTTATTTTACCATGGATGATCCCATTTCTCCACTCTTACCATATTGAAGAACATCTCCGGTGTCGGTAAGGCCGTGTGTGGGTCGACCATTGATTCCACAGAGCTACACAAAGACGGTGTTCTTCGTAACGAAATTGGGCAACAAGGGCGAACGTCGTTTTGATGACCACAATTTGTGGTCGCATGTCGTTTGAAACTAAGGTTGCCCGCGCCAAAGATGTGAAGCTGCTTCGGGAAATCAAGATTGCTCGTGGCAGATGTAAAAAAAATTTTGTCCCTACTGAAAATGCGCTGAAAATCACCGGGGGGGAATCAACCGGACTCGTGCTCCGCGAATCATAGCGCATGTGATAGGCAAACTATCACCCAAGCTATCCCAGGGTTCAGAATTAGGTGCATCAAAACGAAAAAATAATCAATCGACTCACAGAACTGGAACCTGAAGGCTCTCGCTATGTGGCCAGCCATGGGGGAACAATGGGAATGAGGGGAAATACGAGCCATACATGTCACTTCAGGGCAGTGAACCAGAAAAGGGGGTCCTTCAGAACGCCAGTCGGATTGAAGAAGCTCAGAGAGTGTCCGAAAGTATTTGTTTTTAGTCATGGTTGACCTATGAGTATCAGAATGATTCCAATCGTGTAGGCACTCATCAATGGAACTCGGATCTCCGGCATTGATTTTCTTAGAGTGTGCTCCAAAGTTGATCTTAGCACGTGCTCGCTCCATGCCTTGTTCTTGTTAACATAGCGAACAACATTCTTTGCCGCAATGAATACCTCATGAAGAAATTCGTACAACCGAACGATACACAAACACATTGGCATCCAGCACACCGACACACGTGTAAGTAGAAGATGAACAATTCAAGAGCACAACCCATCCACGGCGAGCCCTTTCTGAGACAATGCAAACACCACTTCTTGCAACCGCAAATGTGCCACATCAACACGCATGGCGGATCCCCGGAATGGGATTCTCGAAGTAAAGGGTACACGGGCAGCGTGGCACCAAGACACTCCTCGGTAGACAACTGACATTCACAAAGGCTGTGACGCGGCACATAGTGCACCATGGAGCATTCCTTTGCCTTGCTTGCCTTTGTGTTTTGTTTTCTTCATCCACTCGTTCATGGCCAAGCCACCCGCGCTACGACACAACTTGTGGCGTGTCATGACAATGACGCAAATGCGGTGCTAGGTCGGAAAGTAAGCCGCCCAAAAAATCTTCCGTCAAAAGGAAATGCTTGTCGACCTTACTTGGCGTTTGGTGTACATTCTACGAGAGGATTCCATTCATTCCAATTTGTGCCCCCACTTTGCTTCGTGATGAGCGACAAATATGCGTTTTCTCGATACCCCCGGACCTCCTTCACAAAACGGCACGCGCGCGAGAGGCTTAGTGTCGGACCAAATGTGATGGGTCGAATTAATTTCCCATCACATTTGTGTTGTTAGGGGGACTTCGCCCCGACAATACCCCGGATGCAACACCCGTACTTAAAGATGTCATACCCGTGGCACTTGGGAATACTGGCCGATGTATCGCCAAGGCATACCCATTTGCGCTGTTTGCCGCCTCATCGATGTTACAATCGTGATGACAAGGCACCCTTGTCAAAAAAAATTTTCACGGGTCAACCTCGTGATGTTTGTCTCACGAACATTGTCATCATGTGGCGCCCGCCTATAAAATGACCGTGTGTGTCAAAATACTGGCGTCTTCTCCCTCCACCGCCCCCATGTGTGTACTACGTGCTCAACGATTCGATTTTTTTTCAAAAGAAACTCGTCTTCTTATTGCCAAAGCCAGGACACGGGGATGCCTAACCGTTGAGCATATGACGTTTCCTATGCTTGGCCTTATAACGCTTCACACGACATGGGCCCAACACAAACTTGCTCGGCTCACAAAAGTTAAAAAAAAAGCAAGGAGAAAGGCAACGCTTTCCACAATGCTTACAATTAATGTGAAAGTAAGGCATCACCGAGTTCTCAAAACTCGATGCAAGTATGAGACTTGGAAATAGGTGAAGAGCTTTCAAACAAATGTGGTTCTGGACGTGGCCTTTCCTTGAGCGTGGGCGTTGCCAATAAAAGGACCCCGCGCCTTGCCATAGGTGTGCACGATACGACGGTGCTCGGTGAAGTTTGAGCAGAGATCCAAAAGGCTCAACAATATTGAGTTGCAAACTCAAGATGACAAGCGTCTATGGGGTGATGGGCTTTTACGTCGCCCCATGAAATTTTATGACCCCATTGTCAAGTTGCGGAGTTGACATAAAATGCATGGGGATTGATTTCGTGTTTTTGCCCCACGTTGCTCCCCTCGCTTTATGCTACGTTGAACATAATCCGCCGGTTGACGTGAGCAGCATCGTGTTGACAAGAAAGCAGTGGCATGTTTCATCTCAGTTGTTTCCCCTTTGTAGGCTTTCGTGTGCTATGTGGGTCCATTTCCATAATGAGACCAAGATTCGTGAGTATACAACTTCGGATTGGGATGAGTTCATAACGGTAATCGAAAATGACATTGGTACCGATAGGGGAATTGAAAAGCTAACATACAAGCCCTCAAAACTCGGTGACGAATACGAAGTCAATCCGGATTCATTTGATGAAATCATAGGCAATCCCGGTTCCCATGGCGTGTTCAACGTGTACTTTGCGGTACGGCGGATGGCCCGTTTCCCTTCCGAACGGGAACCGCATGAAATTTTTGCCATTGATTTCGAACACTTCGTCCAACAAGTGGAATCTATTTCCGGCTCTACGGTGTGTTTCATTGTGCTTGTGACCATTCTTTGTTGAATTCAAATGATATTTTATCCTTTCCAAGCACTCACCGTCGTGACACCCGCATCTAGCTCATGCGCTATGCATTCCGACGATGAAAGTGGGAGTGCATGTTCTTCCCTCCACGTAATGAATCATGGGGTCAAACGCAAGTTGGTTCAAATGTGTCCATTTGTGCTAACCATTTTTTTTAGTTAAGCCTATCTTTGCGTTGAGGCTTGGTTTGGATGGTGTCGTGGGATCCTCAAAGCAAGGGGCCTGCTTTCCGCATGTCTACTGACAATGCAAAGTATTTCCTTTCATTAACAACCGAGAAGACACCCTTTTACATCGCCCCGTTGTTGTTGTTGGGGTGGTGGTTGTGGTGGTGCTTGTGCTGGTGCTCGTGGTTGGCCACATCTATGCCTTTTATGCTATCTCCGGTGTTGAAGAACAAAGATTTTTGGTGCCACAATACAACCTAGGACGTGGAAATAAAAAAATATTCTCAATGAATACTCGCATCGACACCCACAACAACGAAATGCCTTCGTATACGTTGCAAACATACTTCAGGTATCCCGCATAGCATACACAGCCCAAGGCCCAAATGGCAAGGAGATCGAATTCGAAGTCGGCGAAGACACCTTTACAGAACTGCCTGATTTGGTCTTCAACGTGTACTTCGAGGACGATGACGAGAAGGTCCTCCAAAATGCACCGCCGTTGTACGACATCTTACTCCCAATCTCATTGTGAACCTTGATGTGTGAGTGTCTATTCTTTCCGAGTCTTTTTGTGGAAGGTAAACAGTTTCGGGGAAGGGGTTTGACCCTAGTGCCGGGTACTCGCGAACAAGCACCTAACATGAGGATGTACTAAGCCGAAAACACGAAAATGGAAATTGAAGTGAAGAAACCCCACTCGTGCATGTGCAATGCACCCACACACCCAAACAAGAGGAGCTTGTTACCTTATTTGATTGCAGGTTAGGGCTGGCAGCGGGAGGATAGGGCATCATTCTTGAAGGTGCCTCGACGGTGTGCTAGCGGTGGCAAGTTCTTTTTGAATGTTCTTAACCGCATCAACTTGTTCTGGGGCTGACGTCCCCCATAAGTGGTGGCAAGTTCTTACCAAAGATGAAAAGCTCAACGATTTCAAGGTAAGGGTGCAGGGGGTCGTCTCAAGATCAATTCATGAGCAATCTTTGCTTGTGGCGGTTTCCTTTTGAAGTGATGCGAACACGTGTCGGCGAAGCGACACACACACACACACATGTAACGTGTCGTGCACGCCCACCCTATCCCTTACGTTGAAAGGGTTCCGCTGTGACTTTTTTGATCCCGGCGTGTGGGACAGGTGGCCAGACCGCTGGTCCCCCTCCTGCCCGCTGGTGCTCCGTTCCATGGTTCCAGCGTTGGTGCTGAAGTCTATCATGTTTGCCCTGTGTAGGGCTGACCAGTCCCTGAACGTGCAAGGCGTTGTCACAGGATTTGGGTACAAGAAGTACCAATGGGCGTGGTGGTACATGCCTTTGCGGTGTAGGCTGCAAGCACTGGGGCTGCAGGGCCTGTGTGAATATGGGGCCCTGAAGACATGGGTGGCCGATGGCAAAGCCATTGCCTTAAGCCTAGGGAGGGGTGGAGGGTGCACACACACACAGGAGTCAAACAATAATTTGCCGCTGGTTGAAAGTGATGTGTGAAAACTACTGCACCAATCACATTGATTTGTCAGGTTAATGTCTGTGTGACATCTGTTGAGCCTTTGCTTGTTGCCTTTGGCATTGCGTTGTACACACACACACACATGCACGCACGCACGCACGCACATGTGTCGCATGTGGCATTTCACACACACACACACACACACACACACACACACACACACACACACACACACACACACACACACACACGCACGCACGCACGCACGCACGCACATATGTCGCATGTGGCATTTCACACACACGCACACACGCACACACACACACACACACACACACACACACATCCGTGTTGCCTTTGGCCTGATTTTCAGCGGCAGCCACCACCATTCTTAGGGGTAGTGTTGTATCCAAAATTGGTGGTTATGGTGCGCACGTTGGGGAGTAGGGAAGGGGGGGGGGGGGTTACACTATTCCTGATCCATGATCCGGTCCATTTGTGGGGAGGGGGGGGGCTGGGGGGGTTTCCACCACCCCGATCCATGTTGATCCAATGCGTCAATCCATGTCTGGTCCATGTTTGCCAATGGGTGGCGTACATTGTTACAATGATGTAAACAACATTGGCTCTTTTTTTTGTCTCTTTTTTTTCCGATGAACTGCTTTGTTCTTTGTAGCATCTTATTTGGATCAAAAAATTAAGTTTGGAAATTTTTGAATCAACAACTTTGTTGCATGTGACTCAAGAACGTTGTTGTGCATCACTGACCTTCCTTGTTGTGCTTCTTGGATCAAGATTTGATCAAGTTTGTTGCAAATTGTGGATCAATAACTTTGTTGTGAATGTAGAACTGTGTTGTTCAGCTGGGGCCTTCGGCCTTACATGGGGCGCTATGCGCCCGGCCCAGAGGGTCCTCCGGACCCTCGGGGGGGGGGGGGGGGCAAAGCTCTCATGGACCACACACACACACACACACACACAAGGATCCCCGGCTCACTCCACCGGGCTAAGCGTAGGTCTCACAACCGTAAGGCCGTGGGTTCGATCCCCGGAGCGGGCATGTCTGGAGGCGGGCGGCGGCAGCGGTGCGTCAAGGGCATCCTTTCTGGGGAAATCGCCAAATGAGTAGGCCGTGGAGGCCGCCTCGCTGCCGCGAGCACCACCAGCTGTAGAAGCCCCAATACACATACAACACACGGGGCAACATGGCGATGACGGGCTCGTCGAACTCATGCCGTGGAGCTGGCCCGGTGGAAGCCACGGAGCCACCACCCCACTTCCAGGATGGTCCTGGGGCAGCGAGCCAGGTTCTGGCCCAAGTGCATATCGTACTGGTCGAGGGGTAACACAGGGACGCACTCACACCCCTGGCCTGCACCGTGGGCCTGCTATGATGGGGTAAGCGACCCGACCCGAGGACGCCAGTGTGGCCTATACGGGCTCAACCGGGAGACCTGGTAAAAATGGTACAACACACAACACACACACACACACACACACACACACATTTGTGCTTCCCTTCCAGGACGAACCCAATCGCTTGTCCGATCCCACCATCATTTTGCAATTGCCTGACATCAAACACCTGTGCGTCCTGCGTGGGGACTTGGAGTGGGTGGATCTCGTGGCTGAGATTGCGCTCATCAACCCCAAGGAGCAGCTTGGGGGGCTGGTGGCGAAGGGCGAGAAGGGAAAGGAGGAAGAGGTGACGCCCAAGAGCTTCCTAGACGTTGATCTCGAAGCAGGTGTGTGCACCTGCCCTCCACCCCACCCACCCCCACAAGGGATTCAAGATTCCACTGTCACCCACGAAACCAGCCCCCCCAGCCCACCCATACCCACTCCCAGAGGACCGCACACAACCCGGAGGCACGCCTCCACAAAACACAACCAATTGCGATAAGTAGCGGAAGTACCAACCGGCAACTCTAAACCACTTTATCGTTGAACCCCACCTCCATGTGCACGTAGCTTGTGCACCTACTGGTGGGCATGGGGCCATGGTTTACGACCGGAGCGCGGCCCTGGGCGGGTTGCCCTCAGACCACAATGCCGAGCCAACCCCAGCCCACACACCCCTCTTGACCACACAGATCAAATCCACCCTCACCAACCCAACGGGCGGGCAACCCACCCCCTCCCCACAGGCCCCACCGCAGGGCCGCAGCAGGTGAAACACCCACTGCACCACACAGCCTAGGCCCCACTGCACGGCCTTGGGAGGACAAACACCCACTGCAACGCACTGCCTAGGCCCTGCTGTAGGGCCTTGTTGAGCCTTTATGGCACCTCCCACCCGATTGTTGGCCCTCCCTGTTGCCCCTGGGGGCTGGGGGCGTGCTTCCGCTTGCTGCGTGGGGGAGGTTAGTCCTTGCGGTGGGTATTTGTTCCCCCAAGGCGCTGCGGTGGGGCCTGGGCAGTGCGTTGCAGTGGGCATGTGTCGTACCAAGCCCCCGTGGTGGGGCCTGGCTGTGTGGTGCGCTGGGTCTTTCTCCTACCAAGACTCTGCGGTGGGGCTGTGTGGGGGGGGCTTTGCCCGCCCGTTGGGTTGGTGTGGGTGGACTGGATCCGTGGGGATGAGAGGGAGTGGGGAGGAGGGGCTGGGGAGGGCTCGGCATTGTAGTCCGAGGGAGGGGATGAACCTACGGAACCCCGGAAACCCGGTCAGGGCCGCGCTCCGGTCATCGGAGGGGGGGGGGGGGGCGTTGTAATGGTGACGGACGTTGCCGTCGCCGAAGCCATCCCGCGGAGACGGAACGACCACAGTGGGCCCCCCGGTTTGGGACGGACGTCAGTGAAAGGGCTTTGCAGATTTCGTTTGCCCGAGGTGCTGATAAGTCCTAGATGAATGGAGGCAACCGGAGACTCTGGCTGTGCATATTCCAGTGAGCCACAGGGACAGTCTGTCGCTGCCCGCGGGTCAAACACTGCTTATTTGAGAGCCAATTCCAGAGCTTCGAGTTTGAGGATGGCCATGCTTGGAGGTCCAAAGAAAATCTCAGTGGTCCTAGAAACCTCGTGGGGCAACGAGTCAGCTGACCATTTTGCGAAGCACACCTCCTTTTTTGACTGAACCCCTTCCAAATGCCCACTCCTTCGCCCCAAATGGTGATTGGATGATCCATTCTTTTGAAAAGGCAGGCACTGCCTGAGGCTCATCGTCTGCCTGCCTGTCTATCTGTCCGTCTGTCCGTCCGTTTTTTTTTTATGCGTCCCTTCGTGTGTGTGGGTGGGTGTTTGGAGTTTGCGTGCCATGCCCTGTCGTGCGAACCAGTGATGTTTGCCGTCCACGGTTCTGGTTTCCCTCACGAAGTGTGTGTGTGTGTGTGTGTGTGTGTGTGTGTGTGTGTGTGTGTGTGTGTGTGTGTGTGTGTGCGTGCGTGTGTGTGTGTGTGAAACTGTGGTCTTTGATATCGTTTTCCCTTGCATGCGGCATACGCGCGTGCGCGTGCGTGTGTGTCGCTCTCCATTTCTGTGTCTCTGTTTCTCGACCTCTCGCTCGCTCGCTCGCTCGCTCGCGCTCACCCACTTACCCATTCCGTACCCTCTTCTCTCCGGCATCCCAGCCCGCCACCAGCGTTGCCGCTTCCGTGTTCTTACAGTCATTTTGCATGCGACGTACTCAACACCGAAGGCAGTGGCGGACGTGGAGGTTGTTTACCCTGAGTTGGGGGGCAGTGGGAAGTTCAAAGCCAACACCTATGTAGATTTGTGTGAGCAGGTGCAGCAGGTATGCGGGGTTTGGCGTGGGCAAAGGGTGCACGCGATTGATGAACCCCATAGGCCAACGACTGGGCTTTTCCAGCAGCCACCCTGCAATGAAGCTCTGGCATCGACCCGTGCTATTAGAAGGAAGTGGTTGTGTGGCATGTCGCCCTCGCAGGCTCAAGGCAAGAAGCTGCAGTCGCTCCTGTTCGACGTGGATTCGGATGAAACCCAAATTCCGGAACATATGTTCCATGAGATGGTGAGCAAACCAGGCGTGAAGGGCGTGGCCAAGTATGCGCAGTTGTACATTGCTCGTGCCTTTTTATGTGTTCCTTTTTTGTGATGTGCTGGGGTCTGGCACGATCCAACTTACCACTTTAGGTCGGGTGAAGGCCGAAAATGTGATATCGTCAGCAGAGATCAAACAACACAATGATAAAAAATGTGGGGGATTCTTGAGTAAACGAGGAGGAAATTTGAGAAAAAGAATGGAGATTTGTTATACCTGACCGTTTTCGTAGTCGTAGTTTCCCCAGTCCAGCAGGGCCTTTAGGGGCCGACGTGTCCCCACAAAAACGTTGTAGGTGTCTCGTTCCCACGTCGTGTTCCCACGTTTTGTTCCCACGAATGCATTTGTGAAGAGTGCAGGTCTTTTTGTGGGCCCTCTCATCTGCCTAAAACCGTTTCCGTGCAGCGCCTAAGCGCGGCTCAAGGTCTCCACAGGCGGCGTTATATCGCTTTTCGCCCATCGATGCCCTGTGCCCTGCAACCAAGTCAGCCCCTCCGCTGCATGACACTGCGCGGCGCCGCCTCCGCAGGTTCGCAAGCGGCAAGCTCATCGAGAAGAAGAGGCTGTTTGTGCATCTGCCTGGCGACAAACATCCATCGTTCATGCAGGTCAGCAGTGCGCAAGACCTGGTGACGCAGGTGGACCGCATTCTGCTTTCCCAGGAGGCCGAAAGCACAAAAATCACCATGACGGTGAAGGTCTTGCATCCTCCCCCTCAAGCCACCGCCCTGCACCCAGACCCAGACCCCAGCGTTTCCCTTCGAGTTTGCATTGCTGTGTGGAGTAGCCCGTCCCGTGCACATCACATCGATCTTGTGTGTCTGTTCCCGACAACCCCGGAGAAGTGCTGCGAATTTCAGGCCTTGAGGATGGCAGTGGTCCATAAATGCTGGTTGCTTGCCGGTTTTACAACGGTTTCCAGTGCCCTGGCAAGTTTCGCATGCAGTGATTCCCAGACCGTGAATTTTATTTTTTTTTGGAGTGTGCTTTTTTGTTTTTGGCACTATGGCTCCCAGGCATCCGGGTGGGGTCTCCCGCGATAGTTTGGAGGGTGCTCTCCACCACATTTGATGTGGGGATGTGACACGGGGCCAGGGTTTCAGGATCACCAATGCTACGCATCAGGGGGCATTTCCAGGCAAGCGGGGGTATTAGGGGGGGGGCTCGGTGGCCAGCGAAGGACCCAGTAACACTCTGTCACCGCATCTGGCACTTGTGATGAGATGGGGTGCATGGTCTGTGATGTCAGCCTTTCCGAGCACGCACCTCTATCTGCAGGAAACGGAAACGGAGGTCAACAGTGACCTCTTCCAGAGCCTGGTGTTCCCGAACGAGCCACTCAAAGTGTATGCCCGTGAGCCATACATTCGACGGGTCCAGTTGCCCACGGAGAAAGAGCCCCGGCGAATTTTTGCCCGGAGACTTAGCCATTTGGCGGAAGAAATCAGCGGTTTGCTGCCACCAGGCAAGGTGTGATGCGATACGCACGCGCGCGCGTGTGTGTGAAAGATCATGTTGCATCGTCTGTGTGGGTGTGTGTTTACGTCTGGATGTGCTCTGTTAGTGTCGTATGTTTTCTTCGAAGATGCGTAGTCGTCTTGTGGTGACTGTCTGTTTGGCCAGAAGAGTTCTTTCTCCGAACAGTCCTTGCGCTGTGTGTGTCGCTGGTGCTTGTCGCATCACCACTTGCAGAAAGTGCCAGGTAGTAGGCAAAACACGGGCACCTGTAGATAAAGTAGCTCTGTGGGTGTTGGGGTGGGAGCAGTCTGAGCCCTATTCATGCCTGCAAACAGTTTAGGAGAACAGTCCTGCACATCATCTCAACTCTTCAACAGAGGGAAAATGTCTAGGGCTGCCGTGCAGCTGCTGAGGGGTTTTCTTTCCTTTCTTTGTTCTTGTTTCCGCGGCTCTCAACATGTGTGTGTCTGTGTGTCTCTCTGTGTTGTAACCGCGCCTGCGTCACTCACCACAAAACCTCAAACCAGTGACCTGTCGAATCCACAACGGCAGATAGTCAGTGGTGCCAGCAATCCTCTATTTTCACTGAGCGAGTACTCATGTGATTGCATGAAGTTGAGGAGGTAAACGCAGACCAGGAAACAAGTAATGGCGCCAAAGCACACACCCATGGTTTGTCCAGTTGGGATCACCATCGAGTACTGAGCGAGCGAAAGTGAAAATTGCTGGCACCAATTACTACTTGCTGTGTGTGGCTGCTCTGAATTCTGAATTTACCACCACTTTCAGCCCGGGTTGGTCGTCCTTTCCCCAGTACCCTTTGTACCCTTCCTTTCTGGGAGTCGCCGCCAACGCCACTTCTGTTGGCGCCCCGGGTCTTTACGGGTCGTGTTTGGGGGTATGACCGAAGACGAGTGCGATTTTTCATTTGCACCAGGGAGCGTCCTGACCCCAAACTGCCGTACCCAGACTAATCCCACACCTCCCAGGAACTCGACGAGATCATGTACGAAGTAGCCGGTCCCAAGGGGGTGAAGATTGTGTCTGCAGTCGATGAAGCCATCTTCAATGAGGCTGCGGAGGACGACTCCATGGTGTTCACCTTGAAGCTTGCGATGTCTACCCCGGTCTCTGTGCAGTTGCCTGAAGAAGAGGAACCCAGGTGCGAATTACTGAAGTGGTCCAGGCAGCTGCCGTTTGGCTCTGGGAGGAGCGCAGGCCTGTGCTTTAAGACGCGGTGGCATAGCGGTTACTGGCAAATGGAAAAGCGGTTGGGGAAGAAACAGGGCGGATGCGGAGAGCTGTTGGGGGCAAACGGACCCTCATTCCCGAAGGCAGGGTGGAGCAAGCACATGCCTAGAGGGGGGTGGGGGGGTGGGGGGGGGGGGGCTCTTGCTTTTTTTTTTTGAACACTCGGATGTCCTAGTCTGGGTGCACCATGTATGTTAGTGGGTGGTAAGAGCCCGCCGTCCTGTGGTCCAGTCCCAAGAGTTGCATATTTACATTTCACTTGCAAAAGGGATGCCAACACCACGAACGGACTTGATTGGATTTGAGCGATATTTGAATGATTTAAGCGCCATTCAAGTTGCATGCCATTTAATCCAACCTCAGCACCATTGAAGGAGCTTGAACGGATTTGAAATGCCACTTGAACGGGCTGAAACTTGAAGCTTGAATTGACTTGATCGCCAGTTCAACGGAGTTGAATGGAGGAGTGCCATTGGAAGGGACTTGAACGGACTTGAACGCCATTTGAACCGTCTTGAACTGTGTTGCATGCCACTTCTTTCAACACCATTTGGGTCGATTTGATGCCATTTTGAATGAACGGTGTTGCATGCCACTTCAACCAATTCAACACCATTAACGGACTTGAACGGACTTGCCACTCAAAAACAATCTTCCTGTTATGTGTGGTTCCCTTTCCCCAAAACCTGCCCTCCCACTCCTCTCCCTCCTCCTGTCTGGCGTCGTAAGCTATCCAGCGTAGTGAGCTGAAGTAGTCAAGTGAACACACTTTGTTGGGGGTTGAATGCATTCATTGTATGGTTCGTTGCATTTCCAGGTCCTACACAACCTGCGGCTATCATGATTTGATCAAGAGTATCCAAAAACACACTGCATTGCTGGTATTCCTTCAATCAATTGCTATGTTTGTTGGCGCCATTGCGTGCCTGTGTACGTGGTGTTTTGCCAGGGTGCTTCTCAGATGGCTTGGTTTTTGGTTGACAGTCAAATCCAACCGCCGTCACTTGTGACGGCCGCCGGCCTTCGACCGCCATCAGTCGGTCCCTCTACAGGCCCGTGCTACTTACCGATGCTCCTTGCTCCTACTACTGCTAGGCTCTACTGATCCAGTGCTGCCCACTGTTGTCTCTGGCTGCTACTGCTGCTTGCCCATGCGAATCCCTTATTTCTGCGGGTGCCGAATGTTCTGGTCTTTTTCAAAGGTACAACGCATGACGTTGCAAGTCGACAACGACGGTGTTGAGGGTGCGCTCGTTCTGACGGAGGACACTTTTGAAGATCAAGTCACTCCAAATGCCCGGATTTCGGTCTTCTTCAAGGAGGTCCCTACTCTGAAGGTGTGATTTGGTGTTGCTGTGTCGGTTTCGGTGTCGGTGTCGGCGCCTCAAGGGCCACTTACGGGGACTGTCCCGGCACCTCAGGCTGTCGTTGGTGAAGACAACAGAGAGAACATCATCATTCCCTCGGCACGGCTCTGATCGCAACCACAAGGACACTCAGTGCTGGTCACCCCCACGACCACCACCGTAAGCGCATGCCGTTCGAACAAGAAAAGATGGGGTGCGAAGCAAAAATCTTTTGGGATTTCGGTGGTTGGCACAATTCGAGTGTTGGCACGCTATTTACGAACTGTGCCTGCAGTTGATGCACCAGACCAAAACACTTTTTTAGCGTCAGAAATGGTGCTGATGCGAAGACAGCTGTGCCATTGTTTCCCTGAATGTCTTCAGGTGCTGATGCCCGACGCTTCGGAACCCGTCACCATGTCCGCCCAGGAGTACTCGGAACTGGTGACCGAGATCAGAAAGTTGTCTGGAATCTGCGAAGTTGACAAGGTCTGTGCGTGTGTGTGTGTGAGGGGGGGAAGGGGGGGGGCTGAGTCGCCATTTCCGTGATGTCCATGGCGGGCAGTACTCAATGGCTACTTACCGGTAACTATCGGAGTGTGTGGGTCCGGCTGTTTGCTCCGCCCTGAGAAATCCCTGGGATCTCTGGCTAATGGGTATGCGCTGACCAGCTGTGCTGCTACTGGGTCTGTTGCATGGTCTGGTGGGCTGTGCCAGGCGGGAGACGGAAGTTATGAGGGCGGGCAGGCGGATGGGTGGGTCAGCCCCAGGGTTGTGTTTGAATAATTCAGAAGAACGAGTGGCACCCCCTCACCGGAACCCCCCCTTCCCCTTCCCATCCTGAGACTTTGTAAGGTGGACGCCACTCGGGGGATCCAAAGGGGAGACCCAGAGGAAACAGTCTGACGGCGCAAGATAGTGATATCAATGGCAGCAATGGGGACCAGTTCTGAGTCGGTGTCCACATCCTCAGCTGAGTCAGATATTGAGTAACCGACTGCAGCACTCGCCATAATGCTGCACGGTTTTCCAATGAGGGCTCCTTTGCCCACCCCCCACCCGTTCCAGCACAAGCCTGTGAAAATTGGAGCTGCCCATAATTCCGGGAACACACTCTCCTGCAGATGGAGGGGGGCTGGGGGACTGCATACAACCGGATGTGGGTTCGGCGACTTCCGCTGGGCGGAGTTCTGACCGGTCGAGTTCAGTAAACATCCACTGCACGTGGGAGCAACAAAGGTTGAAGGGCCCAAGCGAAGGCGGGCCCTTAGCAGCACAGCAGGAAACGTAGCCTCGGAGGTAAGGCCCCCGACCCACATATATTCACACATGGGAGGCCCGGCGCTAACTCACTCACTGTGGCACTCACTGTGGCACTCATTCACCCACCCACTCATGCACTTTTCCACCCACTCAATTGCGCATTGACACCCTCCTTCCCGTAAATGAAAGTCCGCCTTCCCCCGTCCAGTGCACCCAGCAACCGCTTGCTTCTGTTGCCCCAACATTTGCGTCGATTGCCCGGACATCTTCCTGGTCATTTCCGTTTGTTGTGCAGCTCGCCTACACGGTGATTGGGCCCAAAGGGCAGCAAATTGAGTGTGACCTGCAGGAGTCCAGCTGGGATGACATTGCAGATGATCCCGCCAATACAACCATCAAAGTGTACCTCCACCCTCCACCGAAGCAGTACAAGCTGGGCTTCTCTGAGGGCGGCGATGTGACAGTGGGCGCCAATGATTTCGATACCCTGCAGAAGCAAATCCGAACGCAAGCAGGAGGCCGCCGTGTGAGCAAGTGTGGACTGTAGCGGCCAAGGCTTTTTGTAGTGCTACGGATACCCTTCCCAGGGGGCGGAGGGGGGGTTTGGAGTGGGTGGGTGGGTCCCTTGAGAACTGACCCCCCCCCCGTCCGTTGGGGGGTATGCCATGAGCGGGTAGTTTTTTTTTTTGGTTAAGGACGGTCTTGAGGGACGGCGGTCCAGTTCATGTTTTCGGAGGCCCGTGGTAGTGGCCAGCTGGTGCTGGTGGGCAACAGGTCAAGGCAGCATGTGCAGTCTGAGGGGTGATGGAGGGGTGAGGGGTAGGAAGGAGGTGTTTTGGGCAGCCGAACTGCATTCCGCAAACAACGAGGAAGAGATGTCTTTTCCGCAAGACGGAGGTCAAGAACGACCCGAACGAAGGTCTGTAGGGTCTGTGGCCCACGAGGACCAGGAAAAACGCTCTGTTCCCCCGAAAAGCCGTCTTCATATGGGGGCGCCCCATCAGTGGCTACGAGCCCCCCCTCCCTCCCGCCCTTCCCCCCTGGGGTTTGGCCACCCCAGTTGAGCACACTTGCCTTTATGTTCTCAACAGGATTCTCGTCACCACGGACGATGGTAAAGTGGAGGAGCTCACAGAGGCCAATTGCATGACCCCGAAGGCGGCAGTGAAGGTGGTGCTGGAGCCCATCGCCCCAGGAACTTGGAGGACATTTAATGTGAAGTTTCCGTTTGAAAAGGAGCCTCGCAAGATCGGATGTATGTTGTCTGAGTGATTGGGGGTGCGTTGCATGCGACCCCACGCCTAAACTCGCGCCTTATTTCCCCGAGTTGCCCCCATTTTGTTGGATTGCGGGACCAAGGGGGAAACGACACCAGCACGAGCTGCGGCCGCAGCGGCCGACAGAAAGCAGCGACCCGACGCAACATGCGAAGGGGAGAACGGGTGACTGTCCAGGGCCCCGCAAAGAAACAACAACCCGACGGAATGTCACACAGGGGGTCGGCCAAATCCCAGGAAGGCCAGGATACCCCCCCCCCCCCCCCCCCGCCCCCCCCGCCCCCAAGTATCACTAAGCAACCCCCTGCTCGGGGCCCTTGGGCCGTTGTCCATGCCTTGGCGGTCCCCTTCAGCTCCGCGTCTTGCATCAACAGGCAGCGATTACGCGGGTCTAGGGGCGGAGCTCAACAAGCAGGTCCCCGAGGGTTTTTTGGAGATGGAGAGCGTGAGCTACTCCCCCGACGGTCATGAGCTCGTCCTGGACGAAGAAGAGTTCAACGACCTTCGTGACATGAACACACTCCTTCACGCGGACTTCTCCCCAGACCCGAACTTCAAGGTGGCCCTCCAGCCCGTGCGGTCTCTGCTCAGAACCCGCCCCAGAGGGCTCCACACGACGGGGGGGGGGGTCCCTTTGCCTGATGTCTGTCAATCTCGCCGAGTGCCCCCCAGAGGGCGACGACAGTGGTGCGCTGGCCGCTCGGGCCCAGGCACAAGTTGCAGGCAGTCCGGGAGGCCTACGTTCGGGATTGTCGGGATTCGGCTTGCACTAGCCGTCGGCGGGTGCTCAACTTTGGAAACTTGAGGCGGAGGCAACTCCGTGTGTGGAGCACTCGAGGGGGGGGACCGGTTCAGCTGAGTCCGGAGGCCCTGCGGCAGCGGGGGTTGGTGCCGTCCGTCCCCACGACATCGGTAGTTTGATGGACGGAAAGGGACTTGCATGTGACCAGCGTGCAGCCGGTGGCGTGTCTGTGCCTGTTCCGACCCAGCGATGGGCCGACACACCGTCGCGGGGGTGGCTGCGTGGTGGGCAACATCGCCGGGGCGGCGGACTGATGACCGCCGTCTGGGGGCATGTCGCGATGGAAGGCCGCCCCGACATAATGCCCGAACAGGAGGCGCGCCAGCAGGTGTCGGGGGTCCCGCAGCAGCCTCCGCTCATCCCCTGCACAACGGACTGTGCCAACATGGTCCACTGCGTCGATGGCGTGGGCCCGGAGGCGGTGAGGGAACACCGTCGCCACGACTCAATCGGGGGTCAACCGCGTGTACCGGAAACGACAAAAAAAAGGGGGTTGTCTGTCGGATTTTCGCCGGCTGCCGGTGGTGACCGGACATGGCGCCCTCGCGCGTCATGGCGCGTGCGTCCAATCCCGGGAGAAGCATCGTCAGCACCCCGCTCCCCTCTGCAGCTCAGCGGTCGCAGCACGGTGCCTGACCGGGAGGCCCCGAATTCGAGTCCCCAAAGGGGCATAAGTAGTACCGCGCGGCCGTCTTGGTCCTCGGGACTGACACCGGCGGTAAATTAAGTGGCGGTTGAAACTAAGTGATGGCGGTGGCAGGCCAAGTGGCGACGGTTGTTATTGAATGACGGCGGTGGTACTGCACTAAGGAACAGTGCCGGCAGGTGCCCGGGCATTCTATCCCCCGCTCAACCCTCTGCAGCTTCCCGCGCGTATGATCTCCGTGGCGGGGTCCGAACAGAAGTACCCGGTGTACGCCCGATCCTTCGAGGACTTCATGGAGGTGATCGAGGAGCTCGCCGACGGCAAGCCCATCCTGCACCTGACGCCCATTTTGGAAGGGGCCCGGGGCGTGGCGGAGGATGACATGGCCAAGCTGTACTACGACCTGCCGAGGACCACGGAGTTCCTGTTGACGGTGGCGGAGGGGTCGCAGGCGGCCGGTACTGCCCGCCCGCAATGCGCGGCTTGCTTGGTGCTTGCCGCGGTGCTTGGGGGCTGGCTCGACTGTTGGGTTGAGTTTGTTCAGTGGACTGGACTGCCCCCCCCCCTTTTTGCGAAAACAACACCCTTCTCAAAACGACAGTTTTGTCTCGTTTCCACAACCTTTGGAGCCATGGAGTTTTGTGGTTGTCCATTTAGACCAAGGGATTTCTGTGATTTGGCGCTGGGGAAGATGTTTTTGGGGTGCCGATTGTGGTCCTGCCACCCGCTTTCACCCCTTCTTGTCCTTTGCAGGTGGAGGGGGTGGCAACTGACAACTGGTACATTCGCGACGCAACGGTCACCGCGTGTCTTCTTGCAGCACGCGCGAGCGACGCCCTTTTCAGAGCAACAGTCGTCGTGTTTCCGTCAAATGCAGTGCTTTTACCGTTGTTCTCGCAATGGGGGGGGGGTACTTGGAGCAACTGGGTGAGTAGGGGGAGGACCCTTCAACCCGTGTCCCCTCAACACCAGGCGGGTCCCTCCAAGCGCTCCAAACGGATGCCTCTGCGGAGGCTTTGCCGGCAACAGAGCCTGGGAGTAGTCCGCGCCTTGTGCCTTTCCGTGCCCCTCCCCCCAAAACCCTCTACCTGACGACACCTGCCGTTTCATGTTCGCTGTCACAGCGCGGCAATGAATTTGCACGCGCTCCGCGCGTCTGCATCTGTCTCCCGGCTTGGGTCAACAAAGCCCCTCGGTTTGCGGTTGAGAGGGCAAAAACCGCGATATTTCGATGCACCGAGGTTGTACACATGTGTACCACAAGTTGAAAGCGAGGTGAACACGAGTTGAAACGAGTCGAACAGAAGTGGATGACGAGTCGAACGCGAGTTGAAAAAGCGATGTTGTACGCGAGTCGAACACTAGTTAAACACGAGTTGAAGACACGTTGAGCACGAGTTGAACGCAAGCTGGTGACGAGTCACGGGTTGAAAAAGCGTTGTAAACGAGTTGAACACGATGTGTGTGCGTCCCTAAGCACCCCCTGATCCTCCATTCTCCCACCCACATATACATCAGCACGTTGTAATCCAGCCAGTCAACCGTTGCTTCGTGTGTCGCTCTAGGCGCAGTTTGCACCCGCGCTTGCACATGCCTGTCCGTGTAAGCACCTGCCCATGTGCCGCAAAATGTCTTGTTGCCGACACCTGCACACGGTAGTGCCGTGTGGACTCAGGTGTGGGGGCTTGCATTGCGTCGCCGTACGTGCAGGGGCCAAGGTGAAGTTCCCTCACCGCCTGGAAGAAGTGCTGCTGGAGGCCCACACCTTCGATAGGCTGATGCATTTGATGGAGCAGGAAGCGAAGGACGAAGGCTACCGTGTGGCAAAGGTAGGCACTCAGCACCCGGCACACAGGGTTCCAATTAGATTGTTGCTTTGGTGCCCCGCTGCAGGCCAATGACCAAACGCAGGTCACACCAGAGACGTGGCACTGAGCGCTGGTTATAGTGCACGCCTCCGAAGCCTGTAACATTTGGTGACCCGCAGGCCCCTGGCCCTGTGTTGCATTTCTCACATCCGATGTGGTGCAGCCTGCAAGGACCCACACGTGTTTTTCCTTCTGCTAAGGACGGTCCATGAGGACGCCCCCAGACACGCATTAGAACAAAAAAAATGGAAGGATGAGCCCCCCCCCCCCCCCCGGGTCCAACCCCCCCTCAGACCCCCCCCCCTCTCCCCCTCTTCCAATGCAGGTGGAAGCCTGAGTCGGGGTCCTAGAAAATTTTTTAGGTTGACAGTTTCATGTGCAACTCGAGCGTGAATAAGTGCCTGGTGGTAGCATCTCTCAATGCTGAAGCTTCTTTGCAGAAGCACAATTTTGCGAGGCAGTCAAGAGTCTGAGGGATCTGTAGAGTGCTTTGTGTCATGTTGCCCATTGTTCTCTACAGATGCCGCAGAAACACCAGGAATCAACAGCAACCATCCACAGCCCACCAGCAATCTTGGCCAAAAAATTTTCCGGTGCCGAAACCTTTCAAGGAGCAGTTGTCAAGGAGGAGGGCCAACCCCCCCACCCCCCCGGGTCCAAACCCCCCACCCACCCCCCCCTCCTCCGCTCCAATGCGTGTCTGGATGCCCCGTCTGAGCCGGCGATTGCGGCCTCGCTGGTGGTGAACCGCCAACCGCTGGCGTTTAACTGCCAACTGCCAGAAATTAATGGCCAAAATTTTGTTTATTATTAAGAGTTGACTGCTGCAAATTTTAGTCAGTTGAAAGCCATCATCAGGCCATGGCAAGCTAGATGCCATCATCAGGCAGTGGCAAGTTGAATGCCATCATCAGGCAATGGCAAGTGGTGTTTGTTGCTGGCAAATTGCCGTTTTTGACTGGCGCGGCGCTGTTACTTGGCTACAGCACCGTATGACATTTGTTGCAAGGCGGACCGGAATAGTTTCATCGTTTATTTCACGACGGACGGTGCTGTGGTGGAGAGTACCCTTCAAAATTCACGGTCTGGGAACGGCTGTGGACGCCATGAGGGCAGTGGTGCTGCAGTGGTGAGCAGGACGACAGGTGAGACTGGGTACCGGTTGTATTACATGGTACCCAACAGGCCTGTAGTGAACCCATGGCCCCCTTTGATTTCCTGAGAATGTTGTAGGCGAATCAATTACTGACTGGCTTTCGTGACTCGCCGTAGAATAGGTTACCAAAGGTATGCACTCAGTTGACGGCTCTTTGATACTCAATTGAGGTCATGATCGTCATCAGGCAGCCCCTCCCACGACAAATCGCATGGATGCGCTGTGCCTCATCAACCCTGATCACAGGTGACCTACTTTGTGGAGGGGCCTGCCGGCCAGAAGATTGAGTGCGAGGATTTGGATGAGGATGTGTTCGAGACTTTTGAGGATCTCGATCAGTACACCTTCAAAGTGTACTACGAGGGACGCCCCAAGGGGTCAAGGCTTGTGATGTATCCAGGTGTGCACACACACATGGATCGGTCAGAGCACTCACCCCCTCTTTTCTCATCCTTTTTGTCGTGCACTAAGAAGCGTCCTTAGGGAGCGCCCAGAACAAACTGCTCAACCGCCATCAATTACCCCCCCAACCGCCGTCGGTTGCCATCCAACCACTGTTGGCTACCCTACAGCCACTGTAGGCTGCCACCCAACCGCTTATCACCCGAGTATGACTGAGTGTATGGTCGCCCACATTCCTTTCTTCCTTTTTTTCAATAAGGGAACGCCCTGGAGTGGACACACTCTGCGCCCAAACTCTGAACATGAATCAGAACAGCCATCAGCCTTCGACCAGAGACCAAATCATCGCCCCATTGCCGATTCCTTCTTGCCGCTCTGTGAACAGCCCACACCGCACCGTCACCTTTCCCCCCCCCCCCCCCGCAAAGGCGCTGGTTTGGTACCGGCGACCCCTCCTTGTGGGCGACCCCTCCTTGTGAGGGCTGGAGATGCACAACACGGCAGCATGATACAGAAGAGGGGCGCATTTGCTATGTCTGGTGATGTATGAATTGCACAGCGCAACGCGTTGCAGTACCTTTACTCTCAAGAATCTCCACCTTGCACCACCTTGCAGCCATGTGCGGCAGTGCTTCTGTGACTTGGTCGACGGAAAGAGTCACATCAACGGTGGGTTGGTGTTTTCCAAAAGGGGAGGGGCTGAGGCACCCGTGGCAATTGTCCACCATCGCGATAGCCATCGCAGCCTGGCTTGGCGCCCTATCCTGCATCCACGGCAGACTGGCTCACCAGCCCGGCTACAGGGCCGGTGAGGTGCTGAGAAAAAGCACGAGCGGAAGATTTGGGACTGCCACCTGAACAAGCAAAAAAAGCGACGCCCTAAAGACAGCACACCGCACACGCCCCGCATATCGCATCGCGTGTACTGGTCATGCTCTGACACTCAGAACAGGACACAGAAACAGGACCCTCATCATCATTGTGCAACGCACTAGGTTGACCTGTCGATCTATGTTCATTGTACGTCTGAACATCACAAGCACAGCTGCATACAAAAACAGCAAACTAAACCCCCTGTTGGCCAGCCCACCAACCACCAACCCCCGGCAGAATTTTTTTGGGGGGGGGTTTACCTTCACAGTGCGTGACCAGGGCTCCTTGTAACACCTCGGCACCACTTGAGGGGGGGGTTACCATACCACCCGTCCACCCCCTTGGACCCCCCCCTTTCCAAGATTGGGCCAAACTTTCTTCCGGGCCTTCAGCCAATCTAAAAATTTCCCCGGCCCCTTTGGCGCCAATTAGTTTCAAAAAAAAATTTTGGCACCTTTGGCGCCTCCAAACACTCAGCACCACTGCCTCCCCCCCCCCCCCCCGCCCCGCCCCTTGAAAGGAGCCCCGTTTTAAAGGAGCCCTGTGCACGGCTGTGGCACCGCGCAAACCACACCAAACATTTGTGCCCCGTCGGCAAGGGAGCCACTCTTCATCACACGCACCACACAGACCACACTACCCACGTACCTATGCTCCTGGGGGATATGGGATGGATTGAAGGGCGCGGGAAGGGACAGGGTCAACGTTTGTGTGGTGGCGCACGGCCAGACAAGGCAGGGGGGCTGTTTGCAGCACACGGCCGGTGCAGGTGAAGATCAGCCGAGCCTGATCATCGCGCACTCGTACGAAGAGTTCATGGAGGCCATTCTGGAGGAGAACCCCGACAAGCCCACCATCGACGTGGTCACGTATGAAGTCCCGGCCCCGAAAGGCGGGACAGTCAGCTTCCCACTCGACGAGGAAGCGTGGGCGGATCTGGAGAACGAGGAGAACGTTGTGTACAGGTGTGGCCTGTGGTGCGGCTGGGTGCTCGTGCTGCCATTGATGCTGGCCCGAGGGCCCATGCTGGGGGGCAGGGGGTGGGGCCCCACACTGGGAACAAGACAGGGCGTGGGGGGAGGGTGTAGTGTGTTGGGTGGGGTAGGGGCATACTCCATACCAGGGATGCATTCGAAGGGAAGGGATCTCAGAGGCGGCCCCAGAGGCGCTTGGATAGGCGGTTGGAGGACGTTGCCAAAGCGGTTGGGGGCGGTTACTGTCGGTTACAAATGCCATTGAAGCCGGCACTTGGCGTCAGGGGGACAGTGGCTGGGCATAGGCTGGGCGCCCTCGAGGGGGGGCGGTACCTCCCCCCCTTTCCAATGCATCCCTGCTCCATACTCCAGGCAGTGAGCGCTTTGCATGCGATGGGAGTGTGCAGTGTGCAGGATGAGGGCAGGGCGTGCTGAAAGCTTCGGGAGCGAGCGCTCTGCATAGGGAGGGGCCAGTGCTAGGAGCGCTTCGAGCCACGGCCGGTGCTGGGATCGGCGGTGTTGGTGAGCACTGGCACTGGGTCATGCGGGGGCTGGACGGAATGAACCGGTGGTACCCTCGGCGGTGGTTCGGCTCGGCCGATTCGGCCGGCCGAACCAACGCCCGGCACTTTGGCCGGCCGGACCGCCGCCCGGTGGTTCAGCCGGCCGAACCACCGCCGAGTTTTTCGGCCGAGGACCACCGCCGAGCCTCACCACCGTTTCATTCCGATGAGCTCCATGCGGGGGTGCCCAATGCCCGCGCCGGCGCTCGCTTGATGCGGCACCGCCACAACGCTTCCGTTTCAGGGTCATTTTCCCGGAGCCTACGACGGATCTGCTGGTCCAGTTCCCATGGGACGACGAGCCGAAGTCCGTGCCTGCCGGGGATTATGCAGAGTTGATGCTGAGTATCGATTGCCGAATGCCGGGGGATCAGAAAATGGAGAAGATCACGTACACCGTCATTGGTGTGTTTGTGTCCTGTGCCTTCCTGAGTCTCCCCACCCGCCTCCTTAGGCATGACAGCATGGGGTACCGCACCCTGCAGGCAATGCAGCAGGATAACTGGTGTTGCGGCACGGTGTGGCGTTGTGGTGTCGGGGCACTGGGGTTTGGGGGCCTTTGGTCTTGTGGCACGTTGTGGCCCTGCGGTGTCGGGGTCTTGTCACTGGGTTGGCATTGTGGTTGTGAGCTATGCAATATAATGTCCATTCTGTTCGCACCTTTCTACTTGAAGCTCGATGGTCGACGGGGGATGGAGGTGGGGGGGTTGCACGGCTCCCATTTCTGCGCTTCTACTCTGCGTCGCTTCGCAGGGCCAAGTGGGCAAAAGCTTGAAGTGCCGTTGTGCGAAGATGCGTTCGGGGATATTGAAGACGCGGATACTGTGATCAAGGTGTGTGCGTGTGTGCGTGTGTGTTCAACGCGGGCTCGTGTTGTCCCATTTCTCGTACCCTGTACTGCAGAAAGGCGCCTAGCGCAGTTGAACAGTGTCTTTGTTTTTGTTTTGACTGTGCCTGACGTGAATTTGTGCAGGCCGGCCTCCCTGATTGCTTCTCGCTGTCTTGGCTGTTGCCCGTTTGTTACGGATATCGTGTGTGTGTGTGCGTGTGCGTGTGCGTGCGTGCGTGTGTGTGTGTGTGTTTGTGTGTGTGTGTGTGCGTGTGCGTGCGTGCGTGTGTGTGTGTGTGTGCTTGTGTGTGTGTGTGCGTGTGTGTGCGTGCGTGCGTGTGTGTGTGCGTGCGTGTGTGTGTGTGTGTGTGTGCGTGCGTGCGTGTGTGTGTGTGTGCGCGCGCGCGTGTGCGTGCGGGATGGGGGGGGGGGGGCAACCTGCGTTCCGACGGTTGACTCAAAACAAGGGCTTGCAGGGTGCTCTGGTGTACCACGACAAAGGTCCCTCCTTCGCAAGAGTCCCTCTGTCTCGCCGGGCCGGCGTGGGGGCGGCGTAGGGGTTCGGGCCGCGGGTAAACCCCCCTTCAGCCTCCCCTCAGGCTCCGACGTCACCTTTATTGGCTCCGGCCCTCCTTCACATGAGGGACCCCCGATGTAGTGCAGTGGGGCCACGTGCTGGACTCGCGACGGAGTGGGATACCGCAGTAGTGCATCGGCCGTGGGGACGCCATGGTCAGTTCACTGGCTGGGTCGCCGGCAGTTGAGCCGCACGAACTCGGGCGCAGCGGTGTCACCCCCTGAGCACCAACGCGTGCCCTCCTTCACACGATGGCCACGCCACGCCATCCCCGGTTTGCAAACTCCCGGGCATCCGCTGCCCTTTTTGAGGACGTGCCCGGCGTTTTGCCATCCGAATCCAGAATCCGCATCCAGATCCCAGAACCAGATCCCAACGTTCCCCTCTCACATGCGGCATGCAGGGGTCCCGCCACCTGCATAGAAATGCACAATCGTGGTGGCCACGTGTGCGCGCACACGCGCAGACACACACACACACATACACACAAGCACACGCACACGCACATACACAACATGCACAGAGGAAGCTTTGCACTGTATTAGACAAGCCCAAACCCGAATTGCTGTCAGCGATCAGGCAACGGCTACCCGTCCAAACCGATTTAGTCGCTCGCTGCAGCGGAATTTTTTTTTGCCCGTGAAGAAATGCCCTGACTTTCCGCACGCCTCTGTGCTCAGGTCTACACCGGTGCTGCCAAGGCCCTTTATGTGCACTACCCCCCAGTCCCTGTTTCGTGGCCGGCTGATTTTGAGAGCGCCATGCGTGGCATTCAGACCCATGCGACCCCCGGCAAAAAGGTCAAGGGGGTGTTCTTGGTGCCCCCAAAAGGGGGAGACAAGATCCAATTGACGGCAGAGATCTTTGGTCAACTGCAGGCCATAAAAGGTGTCTGCATGTGGAGTGCCAAGGGGTTGCAGGGACAGTGCAGAGCAGCGCACAGGCATTGTGTGGAGGGGTAGAGGGGCCGGGAACAGTGCATAGGAGTTGCAGTGGCTATGTTTAAAAGGAGGGACAGTGTGGAGGGGGAAGGGACAGGGTGTCTGGCCAATTGCTCCCGGGGGGGCATGGGACATCCCGGGGGGGCATGGGACAGCATGGAGGCCTCGCGAAGAACGGGGGGGGGGAGGGAGTCAGGGAGCTGTCCGAGGACCAGTAGTGGACCAGTAGGACCAGTGGCTCGGATGGCAAAGTGCTGCAAAGAGGTTTCCCCACATGATACATGTTTCAAAATGATTAGCGGATCATGGGGATCATTGTTGTATCATATACCCCCCTCCACTATCCTGCCACGCCCTTTCAGGGGCTGTGCAGGGGTCCCAGCACGGCCGCCAAGGAGGGGGTTGGGGTTGGAGCCTCTGTAGGGGTAGCAGAGAGGGGCCTCCGTGCCCGTGGGAGGGAGGCGGGTGATGATCGGGCCCATGAAAGGCCAGCGTGCAAAGGCATTGCACAGATCGCCATCTGAGTGGGATGTGGCCTGGCATGGCCCCTCAGTCCACGCTGCACCATTGCTTTCTGGTCTGGGCTCAAAACGTTTCGGAACCACGTGTCCGAATAACTGCTTTGGGTCTGACCTCCGCACATTGTACTCTCGCCGTAGCACATGCACACTGCTGAGTTCTGGATCCTGTTGTCTACCAGATACAGGTTTGAGTATGGCAGCGTAGCGTCATGGCTCACGGCTGTTTGCCGTTTGCCATTTGGTGCCCCAGCAGTTACTCAAAGTGAACACAGTGTGAGACCAGTGAACTGAGAAATGTGACACAGGGATGGAACCAGGGTGTACCAGGCCCCACTCACATGGCAGTAGTGGGAGATCTCCAAAGTTGTGGTGCAGGAAGTGAAGAAGCGGTGAGCAAAGTGAAGCCTGCCCTGCCGCCAGCAAGTGCCCATGCGCAGCCCCCGGCAGGACCGTGCTCTGGAAGGACCAGCCAGGTAGATGGCTTGCATGCCTTCATGGCCCCCCTTGTGCCCCCGCCTCGCTGCCGCCACAAGGGCTTCTGGCTTTTCACCAATTGCCCATCCGCCCATTGTGGAAGCGCGACTACTTGCCTCCCAACGGAACATTCGCAACTGCATTTGACGCCTCTCTCTTTTCCTTTCCCCCTCCTCGGGCACTCCTCCTGGGCAAACGCTTCGGGGGACGGGGGGGGTGTTCCCCTTCGGGTTGTAGAAAAAGTGAGAAAAAGGGTAAAAAGTATGCTATGCCCTATCATCCCCAATTTAGAAGAACCTCCAAAGGTTTGATGGACTGTTGAGGTCGGACAAGTGTGATTGTCCCCTTTCCACTCGTTTTCACTTGTTTTTGCTGGTTTTTGCTGCACATTGACCTTCGTACAAGGATGCTAGGTTACGATGATGGGAATTAATGGGGGATATGAACTAAATGTTTCTAAAGATTATGTGTTATTAGATTTTTGAGCCATTGTTGCATTTTCTGTAGATTATTCATTCCCAATGTCTCATGCCAGTGCATATATTGCTGTGCCCAACTTTCCTTTGCACCCTAGCCAGTGTCATGGAGGTAGGGGGGCAGAGGATGTTAGGTCCAATGTGGGGATCTTGACCTTGCTGGGGGCTGCACTGGTTCATGGACACACAAGAATCATCACAAAATCTCTGGATTTTCTCCTCTGATTTTCCCCTGGAAAGTGCCCACTGTGCCCTCAGGGTGCCCTTGGCTCATGCAACTCCCTGCCCACCCCTGCCCAGGCCTGCGGCCGGCCTCTCGCCTCCATACCTTTGCTGTATCCTTGCAGGTGTTGAGGTGCAGGTCCAGTATGAATGACTCCTAGGGAGGGAGGACCCATCCACCCAACCCCCAAAGTCGTACCGCGCGTCCCCCGAGGGCGGGCAAAAGCGCAAAGAGTCCCAAGCCGCGATGCGCCTTTCCTCCCTCCTGCATCCACTGGCGGCCAACCGTCAGAACGCCCCCCCGGCCCAGTCCGACCCGGGGACTGGCCCGCCGGGCCTCAACGGCCTGGAGCCTGCCCCGCTGGAGGCCGGCGCCGCCACTAACCCGCCCGCCCCCACCAGCACCGGTCGTTCGGGGCCGGCGGGCTCACCTGCTCCGAAGAATCCACGCCCCCCGGGCGCGGCGCCCACTGGCAGTGGGCGCCCCTCGGTCACGCGGGTGTGGATGTCCGGCTGCTGCTAAGACTGGAGGTTGAGCGAGGCCCCTCCCGCCTGTGATGGAGTCCCCCTGTGCCCCGCCTTCTGATGGCACGTCCCACCGCCGTGCCCCTCTGCTGCCGCCTCCTCACCCCGGGGGTGTGCTGGTGTGATGTATCACTATTGTAGGCCTCTGCTTCTCAGCCACATCAACACACCAGAGCGAATGTTTTCCAACAACATCCAAACATTTCCAACCTCCAGCGCAACCTCCAGCAGCCAAGGAAAAGTGTGCGTTCTTTCCAATCGCCTTCTGCTTCAGCCATGGCCTCGCCTGCCCTGTCGATTTAAGAACGGAAAGGGCCTCGTATTGCGGCTCAGGCAGCGTCAGCTTTCAACAAAGGTCGGCACTGCAGTCAGCCCGGGTTCCGACCTTTTGCGGAAACAACAAACCAACAACGAGTCACGGAATGGTGCCCCAGGAGGCACTTGTCCTCGAAGGCCCCATTGCCTGCTAACTCCATGTATTAAAGACGGTGAGATATATAATTCCCCTGTCGGTACGCAGGTGTGAGTTGGACCCGCGGCATGGGCGTCTGCACCAATTGCCCACCATATCCCCCGTCCCGTCTCAGCCTCGCTCCCAATCTCCAGCCCCCGTCCTACCCCCCCACCCCCTCCCCCTCTCCACCCTCGTCGATAACCCCGTCCCCATCCCCGTCCCTAACCTTGTGAAGTGTGTGCACGCAACGGTGGACTTGGTTGGCTGCCTGATTCTGTGTGGAGGTGCGCACGCGCGTCGTTGTTGTGGGTGTTTGTTGCATGCAAGCGCCCATGTAAACGCCTGATTGTTTGCATGCGTACGTTGGGAAGTTGGTGTGCGTAGGCACATATCGCTGTGCATAGGGTGTAGTATGTGGGTATACCAGAGGATACTTGTGTTGTGTTCTTTTGTCTTGTGTGAGGAAAGCGATGGCCCAAGCACACGCGGATGCCATCTTCAAGATTCTTTGCAAGTGGGGCCTGGGTGCCAGGTCGCAACCGACTGACATGACCGGCTGACCAAGGCACTCCGGTTTTTGACGGGGGAAGAAGCCGATTGTCCGCGAAATTAACGATTGCATCTTTTCCACAGGAGAACCCTTGTCCATAGTGTCCAACAGCCTCCTGCAGAAGTGTTCAGGCTCGGCACCGGTGGGTGAGCAATCAAGATTGGTCCCAGCCCTGTGCCCTCAGTTGCATGTACATTGGTACCACTGCGCAGCGACATTTCTCATCCCTCATTTTGGCGAGGAAGTCCCCTTGTGCTACTGCCGTTTCAGAGCGCCCAGGGCCTCGGTTCGGAGGGAAATGCGACTGCGCGGTGTGCACGATGCACGTCCGAGAAGATGTCAGGAAAGATGTTTGCCTTCGTGGCATGGTCATGGAAGGGCACGCAAAATGTTCCAAAACTCCTGGATATTCAACATTCGGCTGCCTTAGGCTGCGTAAATGCCACGCATCGCTTAAGATATTCATGATTACCAGAGATGGATAGAGCAGGCTTCCTACCCCTTTTTGCTCCCATTCACTTGTCCAAGATACCCCAGGCGCATGTGCTGTGTAAATTTGTGACCGAATTCGATTCGGCCATTCCAAAATGAGGATTTTTGCGCAGTCTGCATCCGATTTTCAGAGGTCTGCTTCAAATTGAAATAGGACAGGCGCCAGGGTGCTGACTCCGAACAGCTGTAGTTCTGGGACAGTCATCTCCTGGGAGAAATGATGTCGCGCATGCTGTGGCAGTTGCAGTCTTCCAGCTGCACACAAGAAGAGGGTTGGTAGATGCAACAAACCACAGAGTTCCTCTTTTTTTGCTCAGGTTTGCGAGAGTCTCACCTGCTCAACTCTCTAGCGAAAGCTAGGATGCCATAGACGCCACAAAAGGTCAACCGTAGCCCATCCAGGCCAGTGTCGATGTCGGCTGCTCGTCATGTCTTGCGTCGTTACGTGTACATGGTACGCCACGGCTCGCATACGTGAATGATTTTGAGCCCATTGAGTTGTTCTTGCTTCTATCGTACTTGAGATGGATTTGCATTAGTTATGCATAAACGTCCCACACGTGGACAGTCACTCACACAAGTCTGTGTTGTTTCCCTCGCAGGGCCAAGGGGGGCTGCGGCACTGCGTTGTTCATGTTTCAAGCACCATGCGCAAGATACGGCTTGGACATGGAGGGGGGGGGCGGCGAATGTACTGGATCAATTTTGGGCCTGGTCACCGACAACACTGAGAACAATTTCTGCACCCTGTGCACTGCGTCCAATGCCCCCCCCCCCCCTGGAGCGAGCCTCTTTCTCACCACATTGTGTGCGTGGTATGTGATCCACGCCCCCCTTGTCCAAGATTGAGAGACAGCCCACCCAGCTGTGGATACCCACACACACTTTTGAGGTCAGTCACCCACCGCAGCAACAAGCAGCAAGGAATCACATGGGATGAGCAGAGTCTTGCTTTCGAGCAAGACTTTACAAAGAGCCCTACAGCGGTCTGCACGAACAGGGTGCCATAGGGTGTGCATGGGAATATGAAGCGCCTGCTGGTTTGCGTGCCATTTGTGTGCTGCATCCGCCAAGAGTAGTGACTGTAAATCGCTTCGGAGCTTCCCGCACCGTTCTGCCGTGCGATGGCAGTTGCAACGTAAAGCCATGGTTTTTCGGCAATGGACCCTATTCCAAATGGACCACTACTCTTTTCAGGTCGTTGGGGGCACTCCAGCAGTTTCCACATCAGTTAGGCATACGCCAGCACCACAATATGCTCAGAAATGTACGTGGTGGCATTGGGCAGAGATTTCCAGGGAACCCGGAGGTTGTCGTTGGGGTGTAATTTCGCACCAGAACTCAGGATTTTGGATTCAGGCAAACAGTCAATTTCTTCAACGAGGGCAGCTGACGGAAATGGGGATGGTTGGATTGGTGGCTGGTCTGTTGCCTGCGCTGTGGCATGGTTGGCTATGTGGTGGCTGGGCGGGGAGAGGGGGGGGGGGGGCTGAGGTAAGGTGAGTGTTGCGGGGGATCTCTGCGCGCATTTTGATCGTTGGGTCACACGCAGGTCCCTCTCCCGAAGAGCGGCTCCCTGCATCCCAGTCACATCGCCACTGGAGGTGCTGGTGGGGGGTCGAACGCAGGCCCTTCCGAACGAGCACCCACCGCCCATACCACTCACCCAGCCGAGTGGGGGGGGGGGCTGGCTGGTTGCCGGGCTCCAGTATTCAGCCCCTGACCCGCATGTCTGTACTCAGGTCCGATTGTTGTTGTTGCTTCCAAGTTCTTCACCCGGGAAAACGCCGGAGCAATGGACCGTTGCGATTCGAGCATCTGCCACCCACTTGCACTCCTTCCCCCGGGGCGCTGTGCTGTGGCGGTCTGCGTGCTGGTCGCGAGCCTGACGGTCATCACCCTCGAACTGAGCCCCGCGGGCTCTTCGCTTTACCACGCGCCGTCCTCAGCCGTCCGCCCCCCGACGCTGCAGCCCTCGCGACCCGTGGGTGTGCCCGGGCACGGGCAGCCTTCGTGGCCCTCCCTCGATTCCCTCGGGCACAGCACCGTCGCCACGGGGCGCCCCTTGCGCCGCGGTCCGGCCGAAGTCCCGCGGAGGCAGTCCCTGTTCAGCGCAAGGCAACCGGGTGGCTCCGAGAGCGCGGCATCGGCCGGGGCCCTGGGGCTTGTGGCGGGCGTTGTTGCCCTCGGGGCCGTGGCAGTCGCACGCTCCACGGGCCGCGTGCCCGCGGCGCGACTGGCGCGGCACCCGCTGTACAGCGGCGCAGACTCCGAGGCCGAGGCGGTCGACCTCGGCGCGTTGCCCAGCGACGCCGGGGCCCGGCCGCGGATCCGCTGGTTCATGGACCTGAGCAAGTGGAGCCCGTCGGCCTCGGAACGCGAGTTCCTGATCAATCTGCTGCCGCGGCAGGGGCAGTCGGGCGTCCGCGGCATCGACTCGGAGGCGGAGAGGGACCGCGCGGTGGCCCACGAGATGCTGCAGCGCGCCGCCATCACCGCCGCGCTGGGCATCCCGTGGCAGTCGATCCAGCTCGGGAAGGCGGAGGGAGGCGCGGGCCCGGCGCTGCTCACGCCGCGCGACACTGCCGGGGCGGAGAACTTCAACTTTGCGGTGATCGACAAGGGCGATTACGTGCTGGTGGCGACGGAGAATAGCTACGCGGTCGATGTGCCGGAGATCTGCGAGATGGCCGCGGAGCTGGGGCTTGTGGAGAAGGAAATGGCGGACTTGGTCCCGCAGGTGGCTCAGATGGGGTATGAGATCACGGTAGAGGCAGCGAAGCAGGAAGAAGAAGGGCAGGGCTGAGTAGGAGTAGCATGGTGCACACTTCAGCCACGAGGTTGTGTGGTTGATTGGCCGACGTGCGATTCAGGCTGTTGGGCATTTGTGCGGAGGTTCATAGTGGGTGACCCCAACAATGGGGATGGTTCCTACTCAGTTGCCCAAGAGTGGGCCCATGTCCCGCTGAGCTGACCAACACATGGGAGTGGATTCTACTGAGAACCGCGCAATGGAGGGGGGCCACCCTCACCACCCCTCTCCGGTAGGCAAAGGCCTGGCCCTTCCCACCAGTCGCTGCGGAGGCAGACGACGGTACATTCGGTTCGAACGGACTCGTTGAATATGAGATTTTGTCGCATGGGGCTGGTCTAAGCCGCCCGATTCGGTCTGCGAGCATTCGATTGGCGGTGGCGGGATGATTTGGAGCTCTTCTGCAGTGATCTGGGTGTTCTGGAAATTCCGGACCTTTGGCGACCGAAGCGAGTGCTGTATCTCGAATATCCGTGTTGGTGCACTGCATACCGTAGCTCTCAAGGGTAAGACTATTTCGATCTGCCAGGCGTGAGTCAATTTCAGCGGCAGCTGATGCTACCTCCTTTTCCCCCGCTGCTGTGAACACCCCGAGCAAAACGCCCTCACCTTTGCTTCCAGTTTCCCCCCAGCAGACCTTTGCTTCCAGCACCTAATTGGTGCTTCACCCCTGCCACCATGTCTGCTGACACCTGCCGATGCCCGCCAGGAATTTTGATGACACCTGGCGACACATACCACAACCTCTGCTGACACCTGTGAACACCTGCTGGTCATGTGGTCGGGCTTACGACCTCAAACCGACCAGCAGCCAAGGCTGCAGTGGCTCATGCAGCATGTCGCATCCTCCTGCTGCTCGAAACTGTGTCATTGTGGTGGCTGTGGCATTGCCATGCTGATCCTTCGAGGGCTTGGAACAAAAAACAGTCCAACTTGAAGCTTGCCATGAGGTTGACTCGGAAGGGGCAAACCAATGAGGGTGCCACTATTTGGTCTATGAGAGATTTGGTGATGAAAAGCATACGTACAAGACACCCGGTATTGTGGGTGTGCCCACACGCAATGGGCACACATACATATACCGACAGGCTAGACCAAAGACCCCATGCCGCTCCACCGTTGGCTGCATTTAGCTCATCTGTGGGCAAAGAAGAGGCCTGGGGCAGTACCGCTGGAGCATTGGATTGCTCCTTTCATATTGCTCTTCTACAACCAGAATGAGAGAACTTTTGGTTGACCAGTTGGTGATCCCAGGCCCTAGACACCAGGTTGGGGGGCTGCAAGCATGTTGCCCTGAGGCTTCCCTTTCTGACCTCACACACATGCAAAAACCACAGCTATCCAATGTTTGGCAATGCTTTAAGTTTCCCTTTCCCATAGTACTGCATGGCACAGCAAATGGATGGATACAGTTTGTCCACCTGCTCCCCGTGTCGCCACTGAGATGTGAGATGTGTACAGCTGCATAATCTCTTTCACATTGCACATTTTGAAGAGGCAAGGACTAGATAGCCTGTGTCAGGAGGGCATACGGTAGCTGGTACCGTTGCTTCATCGCAGTAGGTTGAAATTGTGAGCAGAAGGAGAAGCATTCCACACATTCGCCAAATTTCATCCCCTCTCCCTCCTGAGCTTGCTCTCAGCGTCAACCTGTCCCGATTCACACCGAAAGGTGACAAGCCAAGGTTACCTTCCAACTGGTGCTTAGCCCCTAGAGGGGTGCCGCTAGGTGTGGGTTGTGCTGCCCCCCCCCCCCCCCCGAAAAAAAACAAAAGAAAAACTTGGCCCAATGCACACAATGCAACCTTAGATGTTCTTTTGGCGCCAAAGGTGCTGAAATTTGATCGTTGCTGAAAAAAAGTCCTTCACCAATTCCACAGGCAGAGGATTGCTCCCAACAGCACACTGCAAAATTGGCCCAGGGATTTGCCCAGATCTATACAAATGGGCTGAAAAGGGGGTCACATTTGCATGGCACACTACGTACTTTAGGCAAGTGTCATACTGCGCCATATATTGGAGTCGCATACTATGTGGTGCTGGTGGCATGGCTATTGTTTGGTACTCAGTATATAGGAGGTTATGGAGCATTTGGTATATTTTCACCCATGTTCACCGATTTTCATGCAATTTTCATCTCTTTTTGTCTGTTGTGGATATTGGATTCTGATGATGGGGAATCACATGACCACTACAAGGGGGGGGGGATGATGGGGAATCACATGACCACTACAAGGGGGGGGGGGGATGATGGGGAATCACATGACCACTACAAGGGGGGGGGGATGATGGGGAATCACATGACCACTGCAAGGGCGGGGGATTTCGTCAGGGACAATTTTGTGGGGAAAATTTCGCCTTTCAGAGTGGTGACGAAGTTTTCCTCGCGAAATTGCGCAATTTGGGGCACTTCCTGCTCTTTGTGTATCCTCCGCGGTGGCGGTAGCCGGGTATTGTTGCGCTGTTGTCGGCAGTCAGCGTGTTTGCCACATTTGTTCATCAAGAGTCAATTACACTGGTAGCCAAAGAAGTACTCGGGAAAAGTCGATCAGTCGCTGAAGGTTTATGCTGCCATACCTCAACAATTCATGGGTAAGGGATTTCAAGCGAACGCAGGGCTGGATTTGGAGGTCCACAGACACCGACCGCCCTCCCAGCATTAGCTGACTTGGTCAAGGACAACAGGTACATTGCATACAAGTGATTGTCCACAAGGAACCAAGGATTGGACGTGTGATAAAATTTTCCCCGTCGAAATTGTCCCCAAGTGAAATCCCCCCCCCCCCCCCCGCCCCTCTAGTAGTTGTCCGGAAAAACACGGCCAAACAACAATGAGCCAACTGAAGAAAGCTGTGGATCCCGGGGGGGGGGGGAGGGGGCGACTCTGCGGGTCCTAGGATGCCAACTCCCCCCCCCCCCCAAAAGGGGCCTCCGGCCAACAGTTAGTTGCCAAAGGTGCCATCCCTAGGCGTCCATGGGCGCCGAAGGCACGCGACACCCCATGAGCACCAAAGGTGCCTGAAGGAAAATTTTGTCCACTTTGCACCCCAACACTATCCTTAAACCCAACCCTTACCCTAACGCCCGCCCCAACCCTACGCCTAGTCCTAATCCTACCTGTACCCCTAGCCCTAACCCTAACCCTAGCCCTAGCCCTAGCCCTAGCTCTAACTCTAGGCTAGGATCGGAGTTAGTCCGGGGGTCCACAATGGAGAGCAATGATGTGGCAAAAGCAGCCATAAACGAAAAATTTTGGGATCTTGTTCAGCCTCATCAACATGGCTAGGTGACCCGAAAATTGCTTTGCGGGGGGGGGGGGGGGGGATGGCATGGACGCCCGGCGAAGGAGGGGGGGGGGGCAGTTCCAGAAATGGGCTTCCGCGCCGGGCCCTTTGTTTTGTGTATGGGCGGATGTTAGTACCGAAGGCGCTGGAACACAAAATTTTGGCCTGGAAAAGTTTTTTTCACAAAAAGTCCCCCCCCCCCAACATGTGTAGTCAAAATGTTCAGCGCGACGTGGGGATCATTTTGAGCCATATATGTTGGGGTCGACCCCCCCCCCCCCCACGGCATGGTAGGTAGGGCAGCCCCGGCCCAAACCCCCCTCCCGGCACGGCGACCAGGGAGGGAGGGCGGGGGGTTGGGCAAATGGGTTTCCGTGCCATCCCCCCCCCACCCCCACAGAGCATTTTTCTTCCCGCCCTAGCATGGCCGAACCAACTGGCTGCAAAGTTTGTGGTTAGGTTTATGGTGATGCTTTGGTCAGAGGGAGGGCAAGTGGAGGTAAGGTGAGCCTGTGCCCCCTCCTCCCCCTCCCACCCCAAATTGCCCCACCTGCCCCCCCCCCCCCGACCCTCCCGGACCCCCCCCCAACCCCCCCCCCCCCTTACAGGGGAGGGGGGGGAGGCCGCGGACTCCTCCCCTCTCCCCAACTGCGGGGACGCGTACGAAGGGGAACTAGCCCCGGTCCCGAACCCTTAGACTGACCTTGGGCGCTACGTGCATGGTCTACCACCGCTGCACCAGCTAAGGCCACCATGCCAGCAAACAGCATGCAACTACGCCCAAGGCAGACTGGGATATGTGGGCCAGCAGAAGCAAGTGGCCAAAACCACCGATACCAACAAGGAGCCCCCTTGAGCCATGATCTCCCTCCTCAAGGGGAAGGAGGGGGCAGGGAGAGACGAACCCACTCCCACTCCCACTCCCCCGCCCCCTCCTCTACCCCCTCCCCACAGCAACACGCACCCCCGCCACCCAATGCCCCCCAGGGCAGAAAGAATGGAGAGGGCGGGGAAGAAACAGGGCAGGGGGAAAGGGACGAACCAAGGAGGGTAACAGGACAGGGCAGACCGCGCTCGCCGAAAACGGTGTAGAGCGCAGAAGGAGAACAAGGAAAAGAAAAACGGGAAAGAATCATTGTGGTTGTTAGAAGCCCCTACTAGGAAAATTATCCCGCAGATGCACACCCCAGCGTGCTCAACCCGGCATGGACTCGGAGTGTGCATCTGGATGCACCTGGTCAACGGCACGGGCAACAGCCCGTCTCCGGGACAGCCGACCCTGGAGTAGTCAAACAAGACAAGTCATCTAGGGGCTCCGTTGACACAACCAAAACACATCCGGGCCCACAGAGGGTCAGAATGGACAGTGGCGAGAGGCCAATGGGCGCCGCCACAGGCTAACAGAGCCAACCACCAAGGCCTTGTGCCAACCCCCCCCCCCCCTCTGGGTGTGGATCATCAACAGCTCTGAGAACTGCCGAACATTGCTGCATATGCATACTAGGACGTGCATGTGTGCAATAGGCGCCGCCAAAGGCAAACAATCAGATACTGAGGCCTTGTGCCAACCCCCCCCCCCCCCCTTAGGGGGCCTTCAGCCAACAGTTAGTTGCGGGTGTAGTTGGCGTCTAGGACCGAGGAGTCGCCCCCCCCCCCCCCCCCCGGGTGTGGCTCATCAACAGCTGTGAGAACTGCCGAACATTGCTGCATATGCATACCAGGACGTGCATGTGTGGAGCGCTCTTTGACTTGCGTGTGGCCCCTGTAGTACATGCACAATGCAATAAGGGCTTTATGGGCGCAATGCAGTCACTGTGGAGGGGTGTACCAAAAGTATGGACATGATGTATTGCTCACTTAAGGCCAAATGTTCATCTGAAACACACAATAGCACCCCCCCCCGTTCCAGCGAGAAAAACCCAACGTTCCGGTGCAACGTTCCAGCGAGCCGTTTTTTCAGCAAAAGAGGTTCCCAGTGCCCAGGATCTCCGTCCCAGGGCCCAAACACACCCTCCTTTTGGTTGTTCTGTAGTTGGAGTAATGTGGAAACCCAAAGCAGCCCTCAACTTGCAAAAAAATTTTTCATCTCTCGGTCTGTACATGGTTCGTGATTAGTGGTATGTCAGAACCTACCATTGGTCCAGGGGTACATGCACTGGTCTGCAGATTGGCAAGTGTGGGTTCAAACCCCACTAACCGCCCACCGAAGTTTTTTGCACTTTTTGTCACCTGGCTCTGATCTGCATCCAAAGCTGTCCTTTTTTTTCATGCAGAAACAAGGCTAAAAGAAAGGTGGCAACAGGCTGACAAATGCGTTGTCCAGGTTCCATCTCGGTGGGCAGCAACAGGGGTCTTGTCAAAGAACTTGTTAGGTTTGACAGAACGGACACACAAATCACAGACATTTCCCTCATCAACATCAACATCATCTTCCCATTTCTGTTGCAATAACAGTTGCTCCTTCAGTTGCAGATCATGGAAATCAGTCATGGATGCCCCCTTGGAGCCACAAAAACAACATTTCAATATCTCTACCAGTGGATGGAGGAACAAAAGTGTTACTGGCAAAGTGGCTGACAACGGTTGACAGTAGCAGCAAGCGTTTTCACTGAAAAACATTGAGCCTCACAGAATCACAACGTTCCGGCAAAACGCTCCGGCACGTTCCGGCAATTCTGGTGACCAGAACGGGGAGGGGGGGGGTTGGCTGGACGACACACCATATATTTGGCAAGCTGATGAGTGCGTATGATTGCACTGGGCAGGGACAATCAGGCCTGAAAGTTTGCTTAAGGCGTGCCTGTTGCACCTCTTTACCCTTAGAGCCTGAAGACATCCCTTTCGAGTGCCAATTGCCACATAAAAAGGGCTAAAAACATGGTTTGCAAGTGACATGTGAGAATTGTGGGGAGTTAGAATATCAAAAGAATCAGTGTTGGAAGCTTCGGTTTTTGAGGTGCTGAGGCTGTTCGCCCATTTTTGAGTGCAAACGATGATTTCCTATCTTGGTCTGTGCAGGACTGGAGGACGAAACATGTCCTTTGCATCCTACCATGTGTATGGTGTAACAATATCCCCAATCCCATCCCTCTCAGGGTACATAGACCCCTGAGACTGCCAAACATGCATTCGGCACCAAAGGGGTGTTTACAAGTGGTGTGAGCAAGTGACAGTTCTGTGCATGTACAGTAGCCTCTTGTGTTCAGTGTTTCTTTTTGTCTCAGTGGCTGTGTCCTCTGGTTGCATTATTTGTCTGTGCTAAGCCTTGACAAATTCAGTTATTGTGCGCCTGCACTTGCAGTTTGCACTGCAGTTACTCCATATTTGTGATGTCAGTGACACTACACGTTCAGTGTGCATTTGCGAGAGTACAGTGACAGTGAGGGGTTTAGTCCCCCCCCCCCCCCCTTGCAAACTGAGTGTGGTGATGACCATGCGCTTGTGACACGGGGGCGTATGCGAGCCCAGTATCCGTTGCCTCATGGCCCTTGCAAACTCCCCCCGCTTGCAATCTCCCCCCCCACCCGGGAGACCGTCACTTCCATGTTTTTCTAGTTAACATGTATTGTGCTGGTTTGTGTTGCCCATCTGCTTTACGCATGGCCTTGCATTGCTTTCCCATTACTTCAAATCAAGCACCTGTGTGTGTTCTGTGATATTCTCTCTCCAAAGACGTTGTATGGGTGTGTTGTGTTGCTACTTCAGACCCAAGATGTTTTCTCCCAGTGACCATGTACGGTACCACTCACGCACACTTGGTGCACATGTGTTGGCCACTGTTGTGGGGCCTTCGCCAAATGGGCCGCAGTTTTGCCACATTCGGTACATACACCCTGGTGGGGTCGCTCCGGTGGATCATGAGAGTGCTCAACTCTCAAGGCTAGAGGCTGTGGCGGTTGAATCACCCAAGTCTCCAGAGTCACCGGATGTTACCCCCATGGCTCCGCAACCCCAAACACCGGCACAGCCCACACACGTACCCAGAAGTTCTTTACCGTTCCTTTGGATCCTCAATAACATTTGTGTTGGATGAAGCACATTGGCATCAACGCGAAAGTCGCTTCACACGTGTTCTCTTTGCTTGCATCAGTGGAGGGTACCACAGTTTACCATGAAGTACCCTTGCAATCCCCCCCCCCCCCCCGGGAGACCGTCACTTGGCGACCGTCTCCCCCCCCCACCCGGGAGACCGTCGCGCGCTAACCCGGGAGTTTGCAAGGGGGGCGGGGGGTACAGATGTCAGTGATACATGGAAGAAGAGGAGGATGGTAATCAAGACGAGGCCTGATGTGGTCCAAAGACCCGGCCTCTGACTTGAGACCCTAATCGATGGGGAAGTCCAACAGCGGCTTGATGGACAGCACGCACAATTGATGCTGGCGCCTTGCTGGACAGCTTGGACAATCTGTGCCACGGTTTCGCTGCATTTAGAACTGTTGTGCTGATGCTAGCAACAACCATGAAAATTTCCAGTGGTTACCTCTGACCTTTGTGTTCCTTGCAGGCTGTGTTTTGCTGCATGATAGTGCTATTTGGTGCTCCTGCCAGTTGCAAGTGACCTTTGCACCATGTCGTACCATGAACGTACATCCCGTGGAGGACGAGGTGGAGATTTTGATTGGAGCGAGCTGAAAGCTGACCCTAGGGCGGCAGCCGAAGAATATTGGGTTGGCAGAAGTGAAAAATGTGAGGATTTGTGGTACTCCAAGTCGAAGGTCAATAAGATTGCGTCCAAAGTTCTCGAAGGAGACCAGCGTACTAGTGAGCTCAAGGCTGTTCAACAGGCAGAGCAAGAGTTGTTGCAAGCAGCTTTGGGTTTGAAGTCCAAGAGTGCTGTTCTGGAGTCCCTGTCACGTCAGCAGATTGACATTTTGACAGGAAAGCATCCAACCACTGATGATCCTGCAAAGCCGCAGAAGAAAGGCAAAAAGGGTCTTGCAGATGCACTGTTAGGGAAGGGGGGGGAAGTAAAGAAAGAGAAGAAAGAAAAGAAAGAGACGAAGAGAAAGAGACGAAAAAAGAAGCGGAAGCGGAGTCCCAGCAGCAGCAGCAGCAGCAGTAGCAGCAGCAGCAGCAGCAGCAGCAGCAGCAGCAGCAGCAGTGACAGTGACAGCAGCGGTGGGAAGCACAGCAGCAAGAAAAAACGAAAAAAGTCGAAAAAGGAAAAGAAAAGTAAGAAGTCGAAGCACACCTCTGCTGATGCTTCTGATGGTAAATCATGCTCTCAGATCAAGGCAGAGTCTACAATTCAAGTGAAACAAGAGAAACCTGATGGATGGAGGGAGCGGGAGAGGGAGAGGGATGATAGGGAGAAAGGACTATCGAGAAACAGTGAGAGGGACAGGGAGAGGCAAAATGATACACATGGGGTAAGGAGGCCAGATGCAGACAGCAGTAGGGACAGGCGGCAGCAGGAGGGTATGGACAGGGACAGGGACAGGGACAGGGACAGGGACAGGGACAGGGACAGGGACAGGGACAGGGATAGAGGCAGGGATAGGGACAGGGACAGGGACAGGGATAGAGGCAGGGATAGGGACAGGGATAGGGACAGGGATAGAGACAGGGATAGAGACAGGGATAGGAACAGGGACAGGGACAGGGATAGGGACAGGGATAGGGACAGGGATAGGGACAGGGATAGGGACAGGGATAGGGACAGGGATAGGGATAGGGACAGGGACAGGGACAGGGACAGTGGTATGGACAAAGACAGGGAGAGGGCAAGGAATAGTGACAGGGATAGGGACAGGGACCGGGGTCGGGATCAGAATAGATAGGGACTAGAAAGGGGGGGGGAGGGGGGCAAGAGGAACAAACCTCCCAGCACCTTAGCATCCAGGGCATCCAGGGGAGCGCAGCTGGTGGTTCGGCAGATGGACATGGATGCTAGTCTTCTGTGCCATGTAAATGTCCAGTTGCCTACTCTATGGACCTGCCTGTGGTTTACTGCAAGACAACTGGTCCGTAACGGGAACTTCCTTCTTCGGGCGTGGCCCTCTTTGTCCCATTCAACGCACACTGACACTGGCTACAGGACTCCAGTGGTAAGCTCGCTGAAATTGCAGGAAGCAATTGTGCCGACTGGATCCGGGCATCATGCATCATGCTAAGCTGAGCCCACTGGCTTTGATGGGAATATTGCGTCATGCCCAACTCTGACCAGGATCCTACCAACCTTAACCTTAACCTACAAACTGACCAAGACCAATTGGCGCAACGGACGCATTCGTGACACCGCTGCCAAAAGTGGAGGGGACCTCTGCGGGCAATGAAGAAACCCTTCCACTCTGGACTGTTCAGCATCCTCTGTCTCAAAAATGCCCTTTTGGAGGAGGACTATTTCGATAAACTCATCGGTTTTGTTTCATCTCAAAACGTCTCCCACACTCTTTCTCAGAGGAGGTTCTGCAAGGCGTGAATTGCAGGCTCTGCGTTAAACAGCCCCAACCCCCCCTTGCCCTGTGGAGCTAAACGCCAGACACTGTCACCATCACACAGCCTCCAGTCATTTCATGCGGCCTAACCTCACAAGGCAGGAAGCAGTTAAGAAGCATAAAAAGGTGCATAGTGCTTGATGTCCCATGCTGCAATGATCGTAGAATTTCAAGCAAGCTGCCCTCAATGTTGCCATCTCCCTCCCTCCAGAGGTGGGACAGTGTGAAAGTGTGTGATGGTACCGCATATACACTGTATAACTCCCCAACCTGGACGGTGGCTCTTACACTACAGTTACATCTGTCCTGAGCATTCATTTTAAGTCACGACGTGCACCCAGGTCTGAACCAGAACGTTGCATCTTCTTTAGGTTGTTGGGGTGCATTGCCTGAATCCTTCTTTTTGAGCTGTAACCCCCCCCCCCCTCGCCATCCCTGACCCTTTTGATTGTCGGATTGAGTTGTAATAATGGGTTTCGAATTTCACAGGTGCCACTCTTTCAGTAGATTTACCCCTCGTTGCCCTGTTTATACGTGGCAACTCTGTGTGGAAACAGTCGGGGAAGTCCTATGCTTAATCGTGTTTCCTTGGCTCATGGAATTGAACTTTTGTCAGCCTTTCCATCGAATTGAACCCACTTCTATATTTCTCTCTCTGTTCATACGTCTTGGCCAACCCTTTGGGTGCAAAGGCATGTGGGCATTATTGTATCCGGACCAGATATTTGGGATTCGCAACGTTAGAAGTGCGGATGCACAACAAGGGGTACGCCCCAGGTAGCCTCCTAGGCTGGAGGGCATGATTCGCCATGAATAGTATGCAATGCACGAATGGATGGGATGGTGTGGCATATTCAGCGGGGATCCCTTTCACATACATCTTTGCTAACAGCAATGAACTAGACAATTCGCGAAGATGAACAGGGGAGCACTGTGTCGTTACTCAGTTGACTGGACACGGTTTGCCCAAAGTCAGCAGTGCTTTTGCTGCAAAATCACAGATGGTTGCACAACGTTTGCAAATTGCCTGCCATGTACAGGGTGTGGCTGTGACAATTACCACTGCTAGTGATGCCCCAATGTTTTTCCTCTGAACATTCAGAGAGCAAACCACCTTGCAGAGGCCGTTAGATCGCAGCCGCGCACGCCATGTACTTCCATTTTTTTGGGGGCATTTGCGTATCACATCCCAATTCATGAAATTGGATGTTTAAGCCCGTGCAAAATCATTTTGGGAGAGCAAATTATACCCTGAGGAATTTTTCGATTTTGACCACTCCCCAACCCCCTGGTTGAGTAGCATTTTTTTACCGGGGGGGGGGGGGGGGATCGAAAATTTTGACCCGAAATGAAGGACGGTTTCGATTTTGAGCCGGAAAATGATTTTTGGACACCCCAGTGTGGGGGTTTTGCTCATGCAGTTTTCTGCCTCAACATGTCAAAAATCGAAATTTCCAAGCTGATTCATGTTGTGACCATCCGCAATGATGAAATATCTAATGCAAACTAATGTTTAGACCTTCTGTGTGTTTTTCACCCCATTTGGCTATTGTGCAGCTCCTTTCGAAGCAACTGGTGTATGCCCTGCCCATGTCAACAATTCATTGATTTTCGAAATTTTCAAAACTGCTGATTTCCACATTGTGACCACCTACAGTGATAAAGTATCACATCTAAAGCATGTGATGGCACGGTACGATATGCTACGGCCAATGGATTGTGAAACGCGCATTCTAACTGTTTGCCAGTGCTGTGCAACCACCTCTAGCAACACTACAGGGATGGTAACCGGTCCCTCCTTGAGGTGCTTTGCCAACGGATTAGAGTCTATACAAGCATTCATATTTCTGACATGTGGTACATATCCTGTCCCGCTCAATTCTGCAGCAAGCGACAAATGATTGGGCCTAATTTTTAATGCGTGCCTCTGTGAGCAAGCTTTTGCTCGTTTCAGAGAAAGCTTCTGCATTGCTGGGTAGGGAAAAGTTGCCTGAGATTTGCACAGACACACAAAAAATATGCAGATAGACACCAAAAGAGGCCTCACATTGATGGTCTTGGGGCATCCTTTTGATAGTGGGACTGAGGCGTCAAAATGCAAGAACACAATGAACTTGTTAGTGCATTGGCCAGGGGTTTTGGTTTTGGTGAATGGGGGTTTTGACCAGGCTTGGGGTTGAACGAGAAAACACGAAGGCGTGGGTATCCCTCCCAGATGCCCCCTCCCCTTCGAAGTTGTCTGAAAATCGGTGCATAGAGAAGAAAAAATTTTCTTCACATTGGGAGAATTTTGGTTTGGTACATCCATCGTTTGTGACCTCAATATTGCTTTGACTACCTCCTGAGTCAACCAGCCCTGTTTTACCTTTAAACGCTGTCTAGCGACCACCGTGTGACCAATCGGTGAAACGTGACTGAGCGTTATGCAAGGGTCCAGGCTGTACAAAACAAAAGCAGCCAACAATTTTCCCCTTTCACCAGCCCCCCAACGGAAATACCGTCACCAATTTGCATGCCCATTGCAGTGACGCTCCCTCCTAGTTGGCATGGAGTCTGCATCAAAACCATGCATGTGCTTGAACCCTCCTCCTTGCCAACAAGCATCAGATTGTTTTTGCCGTCGTATTTGCTGTCTAGATGGATGCTACTGCTTCTTGGAGGTCCTTGGATGAAAATCATCAATTTCTGGAAGTCTCTGGATGGGTACTATCACTTCCTTGAGGTTTCTGCTTGGATGCCGCCTCACAAGAGTGAACACCCCGAAGATGGTTTGCACAACTTCCCCGCAACAAACAAATTGGAACTATGCTGTGCACAATTACTCTTGCAACTGAATCAGAAGATGGCTGGTTGAACCTTGATAAGGATGCAAAATTTCCCATAGCAAGCGTGTGTTGTCAAGGTGGATGTAAGTGGGTGACATGATCCTTACCAGGTAGTGCATTGGCAATGGAAACCAAGAACATGACACCCCCCCCCTCTTTCTTTGCTGCAACGTTGAGAACCATGCAGTTTAAGCGGCGTTTGCATGAATTCATGGCCTTTTGCTGCCCCATATGCAAATTGGTATTTTGGGAAATTTGGGAAGGGACATCATTAGGGGCCTCGTTTGCATGAATGGCTCCGAAAGTGAAATGATCCCCATACAGTATACCAAAATTTTATTTTCTTTCCCTGCCGTTATGTGGCAGGCCCTGGGTAAGGTTCCGTTGGTGTCCAAAAAAGAATGCAGGCCCGCTGCTCTGGGCTGCAGGTTCCTCGTTTTGGGGGAGGGTAAATTGGACAACGGTTTCCCAACGTCCCCCCCTCGTGCAGCAACAGCCTCGAAGTCCCACACTCCTTCTCCCAGTATCCCGCTTATTTGCCTGAAAGGCAGCACTATGTCGATCGAGGAAGACAACACGCTGGAGGTGGTGCCCCAATCTGACCCGAGGCCTGCAAAAAAGCGAAAGATATCGAAGGAAAAGAAAGAAAAGTTTGTGAACAAAGCCCCTGAAGAGGATGTGGAAACCAAAATGGCGTTCCCGACAGTTTTGCATAAAGAAGAAGGTGACTCCACAATGTTTGTGGATGCGGGCAATTTAATGGTCGCCAACCTGGCAGTTGATGCCGCTGATATCACCACCAGCAACATGACCGAGCATGTCACACAGTGTACGCAGGAGCTCGTCAACCGCTTGTTTATGCTGAAGCCCATCCCCTCAGACGTAGGCCGGGCAGTGACATTGCCTGCACGCCGCACCCTCCTCCCGCGAGAGAAGCCAATGCCGAAGCCTAAGGCGAAGACTGTTTGGGAGCAGTTTGCGGAGAAGAAGGGCATCGTAAAGAAGAAGAAGCTGACTCGCAAGTTCGACGAGGACATTGGCGACTGGTCATCCTCTTTGCCACCCCTGCTAGCCGCAGCCTTCCCCTCACCGTGCTTCTCACGTACTGCTCACCAACCCCTCAGCACACCGATCCACCCACACACTGCCCCACACTCTACCCTTCTGTGCCCATAAGAGGAAACCAATATCATATGCCTCTTCTCTCCCGTTGAAGTAGGGACTTCATGCGTACACAGCTCTTGTTTCCTGGTGAACCGGGGGGCCTCCCTGCGCTCACCCTAAGCCTCACCCTGCCCCTTGTTATGCCTCTCACCCTGCCTTTCACCCTGACTCGCACCCTGCCCCTCAAACTGCCCCTTTCTCTGGGTTCCCCAGTGCCGCTCGCTGATGTCTGGCCTGCAGCTCATATATCAAGTACATTTGTAGCGTCAGGAAATGTGAGAATCTTGGTTGGTAGCGTCCAATCAAAGATACATTCTGGTTAGGAGACAGCCAAGCAACAATCTGGTTGAAATCGAGTGATTTAGTGAATTGCATCATGCCCCCCCTCCTTCCAATTCAGCGAAATTTCGGGTTTATTGAAGATCAAATTTCTCTCCCCCTCATCGCAGGGTTGGGTATTATGCCTCTCTGATGCCCTACAGTCTGTCCATGCATCCTTTATATTCAGACACCAGTAATAGCAAAATGCTTTTTCCTTCCAACCGCTGCCCAAGGAATGGAAAGCAAGGAGCCACCAACCGCCAACCGCCAACCTTTGAAGTAGAGAAGGTCCTATGGCCATAAAGCAGAGAGTGTCCCTGTGAACGTTCGTTTCTGTTGGTGTTGCAACCCCCCTTTTTTTTACCTTAAGGACAGCCCTGCCCCAGGGTTATGTTTGCAAGGGCAATGGTCAAAAACACCGTGGACAGTGCGCTTCACTGCTCTGTGCCTTCTATTTTTTTACTTTTGTGACTTTACTGGAACCACCCCCAAAACCACCAGCCACTCGCAATACCACGGGCATAGGCCAAAAGCCAGTATAATCCGAAAGCAGTGTGTGGCAACAATCCAATATGTTGAAATTCCCCCGCTATTGTACATTTGAGATCTTCATGATACATCCAAGCCACAGTTCATAAGCTTTGACACGGCATTGTGGTGTAAGCGACAGCAATAAAGTTACACACGACCTACACAGACAGGACTGTGAGGGGGGCCCAGGATTAAAGTAGGAGAAGTCTGTGTGACGATGCGCACGGTGAGCAACGGTCACATGAACTGTTTAGCCAATTATGCCCATGTTTGGCCCAGCCATTGCCTAGCTGGGTGTCCCAACAGAAAAGGAGACAGATCTGAAGTGTGTCATAAACCCCACCCCCCACTTAAGATCCCCCCCCCCCCACTTAAGATACCCCCCCATTTAAGGTACACCCCCTGAGAAGCCAGGAAAATCAAGTGCCTAACGTACACCACATTTGGTGAAACACCTCATAAACAAAGCAGGACACTGCGCCAGGGAGCCACAATATTGACAGGCCTGTGTGATTGAAGTTATGCATTTGCCGCAAAGAAGGAGCGAATGCCAAGTTGCCTCTGCTTCTTAGCAGGAGGCTCCTCAGCCACAGGTGGGTCAGGTGGATTTACAAGTTGAATCAACTCTGCATTGGGATCATATTTGTATTCCGGCAGGGCACGAAGCTGAATGTGGGAGCTGTCTTCAGCCGTCTTCATACGTACCCCCATTTGCTAAAAGAGGCCTCTGGGTCCACACTTTGCAATGTCAGCTCCCATGCTCTTGCACAGAATTTTGTAAGCAAAATGCGCTTCTGTGCAGCGCTCGGCTTCTTGTCAACATTCGCATCCTCCCATTCATGTGCAACACGCTTCCATTTGGAACGAAAAACAAATATGAAATGCACATCCATGCTTTGCAGAATCGGTGGTAAGCCACCAGGAATCACAGCCACATGTGTTGTCTGTTGCAAAAATTCTGCCTTTGTGGCTGCAAACAGATGGGCACTTGCAGAGTCTTATACAACAAACCTGACGCCACCTTCTGTGATGGGCATTTTTCGCCACTCAGGGAAAAAATATTGTGCGAACCACTGTGTGTCAACAACCCCTTTTGCCTGGTGGCTGACAATAACACCTTTGTCATAAGCAGCCACCTCACCTCGAGACCCTGTCACCTTAAAGATGATTATGGGTCTCATAGGCTGGGGTGCCCCCTTTGGCAAGTTCTGAGCAGTGAGTAAAACAGTGCACATGCGCGTGTAATCATTTGCTGTAAACGGGCTTTTGCGAACCTCGTTGTCTACAACCCAGTCGGCAAGACTGCGTGCCTTCAGGTCCATCAGACCTGTTCAACTCATGGGAACTTCATCCAGATTCCACACATCTCTGATGTAAATGCAAAACAGACGAGATGCATACATGCTGCGACAAAATGTATGAAACTGCTGTGCCTCCTGCAGTAACACAGACACGGGTTTGGAGGAGACACATTTTTCAGATTTCAACATCTTATTTTCCCGAACGACCCAATTAATGGTCCACTGGACAGCATTGAACGAACTTGGGAACTTGTTCCTCTCAGCGAACCGCTTGACCTCACGCTCCAGCTTGTAGTGTGTCACCCGCTCCTTGTTCTGGACTTTGTGAATTCCCCACCAACTGTTCATGTGTTTGTTCAACTCTGGGTAGTTCGTTTTGAAACCACTGCCACTGACCTTGACCCTATTCTGAAACGATGCCCTGCCCCTCCGTATTGCCTCTCTGGCCATTTGTTTGAACACCTCCTCATTCTTCTGCCAGCCTTTGAATTGCGTCTTTTCAATACCAAGGGTTTGCAGCATTTTTCGCTTGCTACTTTTTTTGTTCTTCACATCAAGTACAGCCTGCAATTTTGTTTTGAGGCTCCAGACCGGATTTTCTTTATTCGCAGTGGCCCCAATTGATCCACTTGGGGGGGAGCAGGTGCGGCAGCAGTAGCATCACCAGCATCAACTTCAGCAGCAGGAGCATCAGCATCAACTTCAGCATCAGCATGAGCATCAGCATCGACTTCAGCCCCAGCATCAGCATCGACTTCAGCCCCAGCATCAGCATCAGCATCAAGTTCAGCTGCAGGTGCAGCCCGAACAGAACCATCAGCACTCTCAGATTGAACTTCATCAGCATCATTAGTAGCAAGATGTTCAATAGCTTCCAATGCATCCAGCAAGGCGCCATCATCTATCACGTCAACATCCGCTGCCTGCTGTGCATCAGGATCATTATCAGTGCGTTCTATGTCTCCATCAGATAAACTGCCCAGATCAGAACCTTCAGAACTGTCACTCAAATCATCAAGCATTGACAAAAAAAGGAGTTCACTTCAATGTCTGCCATGTCTGCAAAGGGAGTACGAACACGGCAAGAATTGCAAATGGAAAATCTACCCCCTTATCATACCCCCCCCCCCCCCCACTTATCATACACCCCCTTGGGAAGCCAAAAAATTGCAGTTCGGGATCGTACACGGGGGTACCACAAGCGGGGGGGGGGGTTTGCAGGCTCTGCCTTCATGCCTGCAAAATGTTGCAGTGTGATTGCATCCTATCTGTACCCTGCTACTCACCTTGATTTGTCCTTTGTGTTTCCCCCCTCTCAAGCAGCCCCATCCTGCTGGGGTCTGGCTGTTTCGGGGGCCTACCAACGGCTCCTCCGTGCCCCTAAACCTCAGGGTCTCGACATACGGCCGGGGCAAGAAGCTCGCAGAGAAGCAGAAGGACTGGGTGCGCGAAGTCAAGGCAGACTACGTGCCCAAGGTGGAGGGCGGCGACCCGTTCTTGGACAGCCAGATGGAGAAGAAGGACAAAATCGCAAAGCAGAAGGAGCGCGAGCGCAAGAACAAGCTGCGTGGCGAGGCTGTCAAGCGCACGGCGGTGGGTATCAAGGACACCATCAGCAAACTGGCAACGGCGTCCCACGGAAAGTTCGACAAGTGGACGTAGGTGGCGCTGTGGCAGCTGCCTTTGGGTGTCAGTTGTTCGGATTCTATGCAGCAATGCGAAAGGATTACCTTACTCCCAATTGTGGTTCTAGAACCACCAAACATCCTCAGTCTGTTTGGGATCGAGGTTACACAGAGATTATTCATGGGGTGTACCTGGTTTGTGCCTGGAAAATGTTTTGGGTCTGCGTGGTTGTTTGTATGTGGGTTGTGCATTGGTTGTGTGGTGATCGCGGCGTTTGGGCAATGAGTGAGTTGTGTATCGGTTGTGCACCCTTTGGACGTATAGGCAACGAGCATTGAGTTGATTGACCTGATCAGTCACATCAGTTTCACTCAATAGTGGTGTACTGCACGCTGTGCGCGCACCATGCACCATGCACCTGCTTTGCACGCCCTGTGCACAAAGTTTGTACAGGATCATACCCAAGCTGCATAGTAGTGCCTAGTGCCAGTAACAATGAGCCTTGTTATGCATTTATATGAGTTTGCTTGCATGCCTTGCCCTCATTTCTAGTGCATTTCTGTGTGTGTTGTGCATGTCACTCAAAAAGGGTTCCTCTTTTGGTGCTATGGTTGTACATTCGGGTCCCCTTTCTGGTTGGGGATATGGACCCGCCCCTTTCCAGTTGCCGATATGGATTGGACCTCTTTGCGCCTCCTGCTATGCCCCCTGTACCATGGAAGAAAGAAGGTAGAGAAGGCCATGCCAAGTGCGCCCCCTGTTGCACCTACTGCTTCTGAAAGGCGTACTCAGATTACCATCCCTCGCGAAACAGCCCCGTTGGGGGTGGGAGATGGGTTGACGGACAAGGGTACCTTGTGTTGGTTGAACCAAGAGCTGTTGAGGTGTTGAGGTTACAATTCGGGGCCTTAGGTGGCTTGGGGGTTGGGGATGGGGTTAAACATGAGGCTGTCCAACATTGTGCGGGTGTAGTATGGTCTGTATAGGCAAGAATATTTCCAGTTGTAGCAAAAAACACCAATTTTTCTCTGTCATGTGTGCGCTGTGCACGCTGTGCGCATGCTGTGCAGACACGCCCCCAACCTGCACTTCAACCTGATGGAAATAGCTTCTACAAAATGCTTGGACATGAAGTTGAGGTTCCCATTGCAGGCGCAGCAGCCCTGTGGCATCTCCGCCTGTTCTTTCCTACACAGTACTTCGCTGGATAGTGTCCTGCTGCAGGCAGCTTGGGGTGCACCCGAGGCCACTGCTTATCGTGGCTGAAACCAACCCAACCCCAGGGGAGGACAGGGGCCAACGGTGTGGTGGCTGGATCTCTGCAGTTTCAAGCAATTTGGGAGCCTCCCCAAAGGGATGGGTTGCTTTGGGGACTGGGTTGGCTGGGGCTTGGGGATACAGCCAGCGGCATGGTGTCGTCCCCACAAAGCCAGCGGATGCATCGGTGGGAGTAGGTGGATCGGTCATCGTTGATTGGGTGGGTGGGTGGGTGGGTGGGTGGATGGATGAGCTCTAGCCAACCGAGGCACCCCACCTTCCCCACCCACTCCGACCCACAAATAGCTTTGGCCAACAGGCAGGTCGTACAGAAGACTTGGCACTGGATCCAGCCTTCCCCGAACACCCCCTGGGATCCCCAAGCAATGGCCTGGTGCACTCCCTCTCATCCTCATTTTTGGTTTTCGTTGGTGACCCTAACCTTAACCGTGACCCTGACCCTGACCTGTTTCAAGTGCGTGTGGGCACGCGTGCTCGGGTGGCACAGGCAGTGAGCCATGCGCAGCGTTGGGTTGCGTGTGTCTTTGACCAGCAGTTGTGGTTGCGCATTCGGGGGATCTCTGCACCGCAAGTGGCTGTCCTTTTGAACCCTCCTCGAGGGGCAGGCGGGTACGTGGGGGGGGAAGGGGGCTGGGCAGGAGGGCGACGTTGTGCTGATTGTTCATGGCGCGCGGAAAAGGACACGAAAGATTTGGTGCCCGGTGTTTCTTGTTTCGGAAGAAGGTGTGCACCAAGGTGAGGTCCATTGTTCCTTCGACTTTGGTTTACAGCGTTCCAACGACTTTGACCGACCTTTCCGTCCCTGAGCACGTCAGGCAGGCCCAAGGCAGCACTCGACACAGAGTCTTAGTCGTTAGGGAGACAGCCAATTTCTGGTTGGACGCCAGCGTTTCAGTGACCTGATTCTGATCCAAGGCAATATGCTCTGCAGAAAAACAATCACTTTGAACTCAGCTGAACCTCGCAGTCTGTGCCATGATTGAATTGCTTTATGGGCCCCGTTGTGCACTGCAATTGGATATGACGTGTAGTGCATGCCCACGATCTGGTACTACTCCCCGCATGATGAGTCGTATTCATGTGGGTGTGAGTGGGGTCACATTGTCCTTGCAGACGATAATCCCACCCTGGGTTGCATTTGGATTGCGACAGCCAAGGCGGTCCGATGCCATGCATGGCGACCTTCTTTGAAATTGAATTTCCAGGCACACCTGCTTGTTCTCATTCGGTCAGTGAAGGGCTGTAGTTGCATTTGACTCCTTGTTGCGTTGCAGGACCAGAGCAAGCTGGTGTCCGTGCATCACTTGACGTAGGTTGCACCACAGCGTGGACGTCCGCGTGCGTTCGTGTTTGATCACCATTGCACCTCAGATGCTGTCGGTACAGGCCCTTCGATTGCCCATAGAACAGGTCAATGCAATCACCGCAGCCGGCATTGCCTGCGCCCTGCCTGTACGTGTATTGTCGTGAATGGTGCAATCCTCTTGTTGTCAGCCGCCTGACATGGTGATGCGCCACAAATCCCCAACAGACTGCAAGAGGTTGGGCCGGTCTGGTGGCGGGTTACCGAGGCCTGTATTGCCCTCTGGGGATCATCGCCGCAGCGGGCTTGTAACAGTGCACGCTGTGGTGCAGGTAATCCCCATCATGTCATTGCGGCCACGGCCGAGGTTATGAAGGGGGGAGGGCAGAAGGATCGGTCCAAAGGCCGCATCGATCCCGAGGCACAGGAATTTTCTGGTCGTGATAATTTCCAGAGCCCAAGCCGCGCTCTGGCATCTGCCCTGCCTGAGCCCAGTTGTCGCGAATCTGAGGATACATGTGGCTCCCACAGGCTCATCGCTCCACAGGTCTGACACGAAGTTTTCCACTTGAGGCTCGTGGCGCGCAAGAGCGCGAACAGCCGCATAGCCGCCCAGAGTGGAACATGAAAACCGGAAAAGAGTTGGGACGTTCTGCAGCACACCACCGGGGGCACCACGTCGCTGCCTTGGGCCAGGCCGGATGCGCAACGTCCCCAAGCTGAGTCATGCTTGGGGTGCAACCTCACCGAGAAGGGTCATGCATGGGGTGCAACCTGACTGAGATGGGGCATGCTCGAGGGACACCCTTGCCAAGCTGGACTATGCCAGATGTGTACCCTTGCTCTCCTGAATCCCTAGGCAGAAAGTAGGGCTGCTGCTACTGCACCCACCCTGCCGGGGGAGGAGGGGCAGCATGAATGATGTGTGATGCAGCATGTGTGTCAGCAAGCTGCTCTGCAACATTGCAATATTTCTGTCCGGCTGCAAGTGTAAGTGAATCGGATGGAAACCAGCTACTCAAGCTTACGCACAGGGCGTACAACACTGGGACTTCAGGAAATGATATGACAGGCACTGGGGGGAACTGGCTGGTGTGACAAGCTGACAAATACCAAGACAGCACCTCGACGTCACTGATTGGAAATAGCAGTGCGTTCTGTTGTTGTACATGCAGTGCGTGTGTTCGTTTTGATATGGTTTGGGTTTGCTCGTTTGCGGAAATTATTGTGTAGCGGACTGGCTGCTGGTGTTGGGAAGTCCAGGTGGGCAGGTTTTCAGCCAGGTGGGCAGGGGCTAATTATGCCCCCCACCACCCCAAACAAACCAACACGATGGCCTCGTGCCAACATATTTTTTTTTGTGGGAGACACGTTGGCTCAAAATCAGCATCCAAGTAGTCCAAAACGACCAAAGAGCAAATGTACATAATGTGAAACAAGTTTCTCATGTTTTCGGGCCGTCTAGCTTTTTTTTTTTAGCTTTTTTTTTTTTTTTTTTTTTTTTGTTTTTAGTTTTTTTTTTGTGGCCAATTTGGTGTGCAAAAAACCGATTCGGCTCGTTTTCAGGGAGCTTGTCAAGTAGGCGTCTTTGATGAGGGCTTTTTTCCTTCTACTATGATTGAAGCATCAAATGATTGCAAATGGGTGTTCAATGAGGTGTCTCTTACGTTGTGGTGCCTTGCAGTGGTCCATTTGGAGGTGAAAAAAAAAAGAGCCGTTCCTAAGCATTCACGACAATCGGCTGTGTGTCAAGCAAGCGTCTCCAACACGGGCCGTTCTTCTCCCATAGCGATTTCCTATGGAATGAGCAATTTTGAGACCTAGCTTGGTCTTAGCCGCAAGGCTTGATGTAGCCAGTGGGTCATTTCGCCCCACCTTGATACGTCACAGGATAGGTATCTTTCCTGAAAGATTTTCTCTCATCAGGATAGGTATCTTTCCTAAAGATTTTCTCTCGTGTGCTATCTATGGATAAGTGAGAGAGCCAAACACCTTTGCCAACATTTCCCCAACACCAAGAAGACGGAGAAAACCTCGTGATTCGGCCAAGAAGACGTGCTGCCATTGCCTGGGCCTGCTTGGGAAGTGCCCATGCATTGGCACACATGACTACGCCAAATGGTGCCAATGTGACACCATGGCCATGCACTTCCTCCGGGAAAGCCCCCTCCAACAATGATGGGTTGCAATACCCACAGGCTGATTCCCTTTGTACCTTCAGAAAGGTTTTGCCACATGGAGTGGCGGGTGCCTGCCACACTTGAGAGCGCCTCCTCAATCCATGTTTATGAGCTTTGGGTCTTCAACCAGAGCCCTGTCTACCAGGGATCCATTGTATTGTATTTGTGAGTCGCCCAATTTCCAACAATCTATCTTGAGCACTTGTGAACACTTCGAGTTAGCCTAAGTGGTTGAACTTGTGGTGTTGTGCTTTTGTCAATTTTTGTAGCCAGTCGGAGGGCGGGACAAGGCAGCTACCTTTCAAAACTAAAGTTTAGCAATAAAATTTAGTTTAGAACTGGTCGTCCAGTCACCCTTGAGATCCCCTGTGTTGTTCATAGTTTGATGATTTCAGTATGATCCCATCGAGGTATCAAACGCCTACACTACATTTGTGCCTCTTAAGGGACATTGTTGTATGGCATTTCATTGCGTCTTTCTAGTAGAATTAAAAAAAAGCCCATTAGTGGTTGAACTTGTGGTGTTGTGCTTCCGTTGGTTTGTGTAGTAAGTCGGATAGGGCGGGACAATGCGGCTACCTTTTTAAACCAAAGAGGCCCCAGGAAGCTTGAGGGTGACAAATTGAGTGAGGTTTGTTTGATTTATTTGGCGTATATGGCGATCCCCCCCCCACCCCCAAGAGGGACTTGCTTTAATTTTCATTCCGGCAGGGGGGGGGGGGGACCCCTCCCCCCTGGACCCCCTCCCCCCCTCCCCCCTCAGCTCAAGTGCACTCGAAAACCTGGGTTTTGGGAGCATTTTTTAGTCATAGGAACAAATTTTTCGGCGCCTTCGGCGCATACCATACACTGTGTACATATTGCTCCATGTGTGCTCCATCTCCCTTGTTTTCCAGACTTCCATGCCCTAACGCTCGTTGTTAGTGTATTTCAGCTCCCCGGTCCCACTGTTGCCACGCGCAAACGCGAAGACGTAATTGACGCGCTCTCTATTTTAGGTTTAAAGCTAGGATCACCGGTCATAAAAGACAAAAAGCCGAGGTACCCTCTGATCCAGAGCTAGTGGATGATGAGGCGCTGCCTGATAATTTGTCTCATGTCTCCCACTCAGGTTCGTCATCATCATCAGGTTCCAGTTCCAGTTCCACTACCGATGGGGGCTCCAGTTCAGGTGAGTCTAATTCTGACTGACAAGAAAGATCACTGTCATTTGGCATGACATGGTGAATGTCCCGCTTTGTTGTAGTTGTTTTGTATTGGTGAGATGTGGGAACCCTGAATTGACCTTCAATGATGAATTTTCTTTGTGTACGGCCGACAACATGGCATTTCCATGTGCTGCGTTGTTCATTCTCCAATAATTTTTCTGTTCACTGTGGATTGGGTATGTTCCGGCAGGGGGGGGGGGCTCCCCCCTGGACCCCTCCCCCCCTCCCCTGGACCCCCTCCCCCCCCCCTCGCTCAAGCAAGTCCCTGCCCCCCCCCCCCCCTCTACTTTGGGCCAACTGGTGCACTCTGGGGCGGGGCTAAGGACCCCTCCTCCCCACTTTGGGGTCGAGAAACCCAAAAAAAAACATGTGTTGGAAGTGTATTGGATGGTTTTAGTGGGTATTTGCCCCAACAAAAGGCTCAAGTTGGCTAAAAATAGGGTACCCCCCCCCCCCCCCAACACTGTGTCCAACGAACACTTCCCGTTTGGACCATATTTCTTGAGGACCTAATTAATTAGGTACTGAATTACGTACCGGGCTTTAGAATGGGGAAATGAGGGGCCGTTGTGTTGTACCTTGCAGTATTGGTAGGCCAAATTGTAGAGCAAGATGTGAGGGAATGGTGTCCCTCCACTACAAGACCTCTATTGCCCACCATGACCGATTCTCTACTTGCACCTGGCTGGGAGGCGTTGTACAAGCAGTACCACACTGGAGAGTTTGTAGAAGCCACCATTCTTCGGCCTTCCACTGAAGGAGATGACTTTGTGTGCCTCGAGTACGCCAAAAATGGGCGTGACTATGAGAACCCATCAGCCCCTCTCAATGCTGTGTAGTTCCATTTCCCGAGTCCGACTCTGACGATGGGTCACAAACTGACACGGATGATTCAAGTGACTCCGATGATAGCAATGGTGTTGATGACTCTGATAGTGACGGTGATGGACATTGTGACGTGGTTTGGGCCAAGGAAGGGCATGGGGTGTGGTTTGTGCCATGTTTTTGAGAACACCTTGTACCCAACCCGAGATTTGATGGAGGACAATGCTGTCCCATGAAATCTGTCCGTCCCCAAGGTGCTAGAGCCGGATCAGGCTGTCACTTCTGCCTGTGCCAAGAAGAGCCCCAAGCCCGGGGAGCACGTTCAACTTTTCTACATGACACAGGACCGCAGCAAGGGCTTCTACTTTGAAAAGTGGAAGCATCCATCGTGTTGGGCTTTGAATGGGATGGGTGTCTTGTGCGAAGGGATGTGTTACCGCAGTTTCACTAGATTGTCGTGCGCACCGAACACTGTGTCCAACGAACACTACCCGTTCAGACCGTATTTTTTGAGGACATAATTGTTCGTTGGACACGGGTGGGGGGGATGACATCACTACACTTAGGGTCCGAACAAAAATACTATAAACAACCTTTTTTCATCACTAATATCCATTCCAACCCCTATATCCACTCAAAACACATAAAATGGGATTGTGTTGTGCATGGTCCTTCACTATTATGGTTCAAAATGCATTAGTAGGGCCCGAAAGACTGTTTTTAGGGAACATAGGGCTATTAATAGTCCGGTTGTTCGGATTTTGGCATCTGTGATGTCGTACCCTAAAAATACCCCATTTTTTAGCCCTTCCCACACCTTTACAGGGGCAATACCCAAGGTAAACCTTCCGAATGCATTCTAAAACATGCCTTTTTGTGTTTCCCAGCCACAAAAAGGGGGGTCCCTAACCTAGGCCTGAATTAGGGTATCAGTTTTGGCAATGGTGTTGCCCCCCCCCCCCCCTTGGACCCCCTCCCCCCCCAACACCCCCTTCACGCTCCGAAAAAATCACGAAACGTGTTGACGAATTTTTTTTTTCAATTTTTCGAGGTACTGCAGACAGGTTCATCCATTGAGGGTCAAAGACCAACTTCTGTGGGGGGCCCTGGGTTGTTGCTTCATTTTCCCATTCCTTTCAGGCGCCCATGGAAAAGTTTTTGGAGGTTAATGTCAAATTGCCAGCGCCCGTTGAAACTGGTGCGCTGATATCAGCCAGTTTTTCAGGTATGAGGACTGCCTCTCTAGCAAGAAGAAGTTGCAACCCCACAATCTTGCACACAAGGCTGCAGCAAGTCTCCTTGCATCCCAGCATCAATCCCAAAGCCGTGTTGTGATTCACGAAGCAACGCGGCAGGCAGGCTTTGGGGATCGCATTCTTCCCTTTGTCTTGAAGCACACTTGTGCTGACATTGTGAAGCCCCGGTTTGTTGCGCAACACCTCCACAATTTCAACCTTTTGGCAGAGGCCTATCAGCTGGCTTTTGTCAACGGTGGCTTGCAAACCAAGGTTTCTTCAAGTCACATGGATTGTATGTCATTCATCATGTCAAGCAGTCTTGCCCAAGTGTTTTACCAACCCAGGAGTTTTGGGTGTTTGTTGTCGCAATGTCAATGGTGTACCCCCCCCCAGCCTGGACCCCCCCCCCCAGCCCAAACCCCCCACCCCCCCCAACACCCCCTTCTAATTCAGCCCTGCCCTAACCCCAACCCAAAGTGCAAGCGGTAATGGGGGTTAGGGGGGGTTCACCATATGCGCTATTTATTTACTTCTTGTTTCAACATCGTGCAATGCACATTCCAATGCTAGTCACATTCTGTGGCCCATATTTTTTTTGTCTACAAGCTTGGTTAATATGACCCTCCCTCCGCCTCTCGTTCCATTGACATAGATATCTGAGGACCATTTGCAATACCATAGTAGCAGAATAGAGACACTGTCATTTGCTGACTGTGACAGTTTTCTCAAGGGTAGTAACTGGACTCGGGATCAAGGACCTCACAATTTCTACTTTGTTTTTATCCTTCTTGTTTTCTCACAGGGTCATTTTACGGATATTGCATGAACCACCAAAACATTTTCTGAACATACTGGTCCAGTTGTGCATGTCCCACCCCCTGACACATGGATCCCTTTGGCGATGACCCCAGCTCCCCCACTGACACCGCAGCGTTCTTCAACTCCCAACCCGACGATGGCAGCGACTTCTTCGGCTCCAAGACCCCTCCCAAGACCCCGCCCACCGATCCAGCCCCAGCACCAGCCCCGGCACCAGCCCCACCGGCACCAGCCCCACCAGCAGAGACAGTAAGCTCCACCAAAGATGCAGCGGACTTCTTCAACAGCGAGCCCACGGGTGTGTGTGTCAGGAGTTACTGTGGTGTTTGCGAGGGCCTGTCTGGCTCAGGGCAGAAAAGTCCTGTGTCTCACCTGCCCCTTCACAGATGTTTTCCTGCACATAGCCAGATTGTCAAATGTCCCTTTGCAAGCCCCCTCCCTCACGTGCTATTTTCCCGAAGTATCCCCTTCCCCTGCTCTCGAAGTATCCCCTTCCCCTGCTCCGACATGCCCTTGCTGTCACGGACCCTTCCCTTGCATATCCTCAGGTCACGCTTCCCCAACAAAACCCCTTGCGTGATAGAGGCAACGATGCACTGTCAAAGAGGTACGAATAGTGCACCCTGCAAACTTCGCTGTCATGGGAATGACTAAATGTGAAGCATGCCATCGTGGGACGCCCAAGGGCAGAAGCAGCACTTGTGAACAGACGGACAACAGTCACACTCTCATCTACCAAAAAATTCTTTCCTGAGCGCCCTGGGACAAGCATTAGAATCAATTTTTCCTGAAAACTCAAACCAGTGTGACCAACTGGCACAGTTATTTAGTGTCTGTGACAACCCCCAGCCTCCCCCAGGCACAGTCTGACAATGATCAGGCACTACACAGGAACAAGAAGCACATTTTGGACTAGTTCAAGACAAAAAAAATCAGACCTCCGTTGCATCACACTGGGGTGGATTGTATGCTCCTTCCAACTTTAGGTACATCAACTTTAGGTACCACAACTTTTCATACGCCAATCTTAGGTACCTAAAGTTTTGGTAGCCCAACTTTGGGTTCCCCAACTTTAGGTACCCCAACTTCAGGGACTTAAACATTAGGTACCACAACTTTCTTTAGGTAGCTAAACTTTAGGTACCCCAGCTTTAGATACCTAAACTTTAGGTACCCCAACTTTAGGTATCCAAACTTTAGGTACCCCAACTTTAGGTACCTAAACTTTAGGTATCTAAAATTTAGGTTGCCTAATTTTAGGTACCCCAACTTTAGGTCGCCTAACTTTACCTAAGCTTTAAGTACCCCAACTTTAGGTACCTAAACTTTAGGTATCCAAACTTTAGGTACGCCAACTTTAGGTACGCCAACTTTAGGTACCTAAACTTTTGGTGCCCCAATTTTAGGTACCCGAACTTTAGGTACCCCAATTTTAGGTACCCCAATTTTAGGTACCCCAACTTTAGGTACCCCAATTTTAGGTACCCCAACTTTAGGTACCCCAACTTTAGGTACCCCAACTTTAGGTACCCCAACTTTAGGTACCCCAACTTTAGGTACCCCAACTTTAGGTACCTAAACTTTTGGTGCCCCAATTTTAGGTACCCGAACTTTAGGCACCTAAACTTTAGGTACCCGAACTTTAGGGACCCGAACTTTAGGCACCTAAACTTTAGGTACCCCAACTTTAGGTACCCCAACTTTAGGTACCCCAACTTTAGGTACCCCAACTTTAGGTACCCCAACTTTAGGTACCCCAACTTTAGGTACCCCAATTTTAGGTACCCCAACTTTAGGTACCTAAACTTTAGGTATCTAAAATTTAGGTTGCCTAATTTTAGGTACCCCAACTTTAGGTCGCCTAACTTTAGGTACCTAAGCTTTAAGTACCCCAACTTTAGGTACCTAAACTTTTGGTGCCCCAATTTTAGGTACCCGAACTTTAGGTACCCCAACTTTAGGTACCCCAATTTTAGGTACCCCAATTTTAGGTACCTAAACTTTAGGTATCTAAAATTTAGGTTGCCTAATTTTAGGTACCCCAACTTTAGGTCGCCTAACTTTAGGTACCTAAGCTTTAAGTACCCCAACTTTAGGTACCTAAACTTTAGGTATCCAAACTTTAGGTACCCCAACTTTAGGTACCCCAATTTTAGGTACCTAAGCTTTTGGTGCCCCAATTTTAGGTACCCGAACTTTAGGTACCCCAACTTTAGGTACCCCAATTTTAGGTACCCCAACTTTAGGTACCCCAACTTTAGGTACGCCAACTTTAGGTACCCCAACTTTAGGTACCCCAACTTTAGGCACCTAAACTTTAGGTACCCCAACTTTAGGCACCTAAACTTTAGGTACCCCAACTTTAGGTACCTAAACTTTTGGTGCCCCAACTTTAGGTACCCGAACTTTAGGTACCCCAACTTTAGGTACCCCAACTTTAGGTACCCCAACTTTAGGTACCTAAACTTTTGGTGCCCCAATTTTAGGTACCCGAACTTTAGGTACCCCAACTTTAGGTACCCCAATTTTAGGTACCCCAACTTTAGGTACCTAAACTTTTGGTGCCCCAATTTTAGGTACCCGAACTTTAGGTACCCCAACTTTAGGTACCCCAATTTTAGGTACCCCAACTTTAGGTACCCCGGTCACTCCGGTGGATCATGAGAGCGCTCAACTCTCAAGCCTAGAGGCTGTCGTGGTTGAGTTACCCAAGTCTCCAGAGTCACCGGATGTTACCCCCATGGCTTCGCAACCCCAAACACCGGCACAGCCCACACAATCCTTGAAATACCCTTGCAATCCCCCCCCCCCTCCCCGGGAGACTGTCACTTGGCGACCGTCTCTCCCCCCCACCCGGGAGACTGTCGCATGCTAACGGGGGAGATTGCAAGGGGGGCAGGGGGTACCCTCCCCCCCCGCTTGTCATAGCTACGCCCTTGTCCAAGCTACAGTAGGCTAGGGACCGTATTAATTTGGGACGTAATTTAATTCGGTACCAAATGTAGTGCAGCCACATAAGACAGGGGTTTGGTGACGAATTTGCCACTTACATAGAGTCATGGACACATTTGTTGTGAGTGTTTGCCCACTTCAACCCACATAGCTCTGATTTTGGGGATATTTCTGCACCATATCCCCCTTTCTTGCACCAGCTCATCATGCAGCCCCTAAACCTCGGGCAAAGGCATCTGCAAGTAGTGAGCATGTGCGGGTGTTCCGCATGATGTATGATTGCAAGAAGGGTTTCCAAGATGAACATTTGTAGGCTTCTCATGCCTCATTGCTTGTGGGAACATGGGTGTGAGCCTGAAATTTCATGTTTTAAACATATATGTTGTGTGCAAGCTACGCCCTTGTCTAAGCTAATAAGTAGGCATAGGGACCGTATTAATTTGGGACTTTTGCGTAGCTATGACCAGAGGGGGGGGTTCATTCTATGCAGATTTGCATGCACACTGCAGGCCAATTTGCTGAAATTCTGTGTTGTGTTGTCAATGTGTGTGCCGGTGAGGGCATTCACCCCGGGTGCAACACACCAGAAAATTTTTTTCTGGGCTGCACAAGTGCTCAGGGTATTGTCCAATGACCGCACCCTGGTCAGGTGGCGAAACATTGTTGATGGGTGCGCAAAGGGGAGGGGGGGTTGCAGGAGGTATTTAGGGGGCGTACCGTGCGCTGTGCACGCGCTGTGCGCGCGCTGTGCGAAAAGTTGGCCGTTCTCCACCACCGGGAGTTGGATAAGTTCAGAAGATTGGAAGGATGTCATTGAATGGCTGCTGCAGTGGACGGGGCTATAGGGGGCAGAATTTAGGTCCCTGGGACCCATGGCAAGCATCAGATGTTTGAATTTTTGAGATTTGAATTGGTTGTGCATGATTCCGCAGGTGGGTGGTTTTCAGGGCTGTTACCCGGATAATCACCGTAATAATTGGCGCTGTGCGCGCACTGTGCGCGCGCTGTGCGAAAACGCCCCCTTACCATATCACTTTGGGGCCTGGCCGCACCTTGGACAGCGGGGGCGGGGGCTACGCTGGCGTTATCACCTGGGCACTCCACCCCTGCCTCTACCCTCACATTCATGTTCTCCTTTGCACAGGCGATAGTGCTGAATTCTTCGGGACTCCAAGCACGACACCCCCCAAGACCCCACCTGGTGTCGTCCCGGCCCCACCGGTAACAGTGCCCCCGGTCAGCGATACTGCAGACTTCTTCAACTCACAACCCGCGGGGGATGGCAGTGACTTCTTCGGTGGGAGCACTCCTACGCCCCCAAAGACCCCCCCGAAAACTCCCCCGGCTCCACCTGCCACGGCGCCCGCGGCACCTGCCGCGACAGCCGCGACAGGGCAAGCCCCGGTCGCGGACGCGGCCGATTTTTTTGCGGCGCCCGCACCCGCGGGGGCCGATTTTTTTGCGGCGCCCGAGCCCGCGGCACCGCCCCCAGCGGCACCCGCAGCGGCAGCAACGGTAGAGCAAGCCCCGGTCGCAGACGCGGCGGATTTTTTTGCGGCGCCCGCACCCGCGGGGGCCGATTTTTTTGCGGCGCCCGAGCCCGCGGCACCGCCCCCAGCGGCACCCGCAGCGGCAGCAACGGTAGAGCAAGCCCCGGTCGCAGACGCGGCAGATTTCTTTGCCAGCAACCCATCGGGCGACAGCGCCGACTTCTTCGCCTCCGATGCCGCGGCTCCTGCGTCGGAAGCGGCACCCGCGGGTGCCGGGGAGGCCGCGCTCCATCACGACGCGTCGGCGTTCTTCCAAGAGAGCGAGCCCTCAGAGTTCGACGCGTTCGGGCACCGCAGCTCGCATACCACCCCCGACGCCAGCTTCAACAGTCACAAACTGGTCGCGGACGCCTCCGAATTCTTCCAGAGCGAGCCGTCGTCGGAATGGGACAGCGTCGTCGCGGCCGCCCCGGTGCCGGGCCCGGCGCCGTCCCCAGCCCCGCCCTCGGCGCCGGCCGCACCGGCCGCGCCGGCCGCGGCCCCGGCGCCCCCCAGCGCCCCGGCGTCCGGGCTGGCCGACCCCGCAGAATTCTTTGCGGACCAGGGCCCGACGGAGTTCGACATGTTCCACGCCGAGCCGCCGCAGGCCCCACCCGCCGCCGCCCCCAAAGACCCCTCGGAGTTCTTCAACTCGCTGTCCACAGGCAGCACCCCTTCCCCGGGCGGCAGCAGCGCCGGGAGCCCGCTGCAGCAGGGCGTCCCGGTATCGCCAATGAGTCCCCTGGGGCAGCCGCTGCCGCAGTCTACCACCCCCCCGCTGCCGGGCTTCCACGCGATGGCTCGGTCCTCCTCCACCGCCTCCGACCTGTCTTCGCACTCGCAGCACTCGCAGCACTCGCAGCACTCGCAGCAGTCCCCGCCCGGGATGCGCCCGTACGCCGACCCTCAGCACCAGTATCAGCATCAGTTTGCGCAGCCGCAACCGCAGCCACACATGCACCAGCCCCACGCCCATCACCATCAGCCGCTGCCCCACCAGCACTTACATCACCACCAGCCCCACCACCACCACCACCAACCCCAACACCAACACCACCACCACCATCACCACCACCACCACCAGCCGCAGCACCATCACGTGCAGCAACCTGTTCAGCAACCGCATGCCCATCAGCACCCGCCCCAACAAGGCTTTCCGCAGTACCCCCACCATGGCTCGACCAGTAGCCTCGGGAGTGGCATGAGCCCTCACCTCACCCCCCCCAGCCCCATTCCACCGGGAGTACCCGCCTTCGCGGAGCCCCCCCCACCGCAGCCCGGGTATCAGCCGCATCAGCACCACCAGCCCTTCGCCAACGCCACCACGCCCCCGGGGGGCCTCCCTGTGAACCCCTCGTCCCCTGTCATGCCTCCAACCGGGATGCCCACCAACAGCGCCACGCCCCCGGGGGGCCTGCCTGTGAACCCCACGTCCCCGGTGCTGCCCCCGAACATGATGCCCAACAGCAGCGGCATGCCGAACCAGTTCAGCCCCTCCCCCACCCACCCCAGCCCCCCTGCCCAATTCCCACCCGAAGCGCACGGGGCGTCGGGGCTGCCCCCCGGCATGATGGGGGCCAGCGGGGCCCCGCTGCCGCCCCAGCCCGGCTCCCCCTTCTCCAACCAGTCCTTCCCGGCCTCCTTGCACACGCCCCCCTCCCAACCCATGCAGCCCATGTTCTCCTCCTTCCAGCAGCAGGGCTCTGAGCCCTTGGGGAAACAGTACCCTTCCTTCGACAGCAACTTCCAGCAGAGCTGGACCGGGCAGAACAGCCCGCCGAGTGCCTCCTTCCACACTGCCCACAGCCCCGCCTCCTTCCCCCAAAGCTTCCAGCCCCCCAAAGTCCCAAGCCTCGAGGAGCTCAGGGTCCCATGTCCCTTGGTCAGCTTTGGATTTGGGGGGAAGATGCTGGTGATGTTCACCCGCAAGGCGAAGTATGCCCGTTGACCTCAGGGACGCACTTTGTTTTGCAATGCACGAAAAAAGATTTGATCTGAGCACTTGTAGATCTGTGTGCCATCCCCCCACCACCCGGAGTACCGACTGGCACACTTGCTCGGCCTAGTGGCACCCCCCCCCCCCCACGCGCAGTAGCTCGTGGGAGGTGGCTGTATTAAACAGGTTAGTCTACCAAAGGTTCTGCCTGCACCTTCACTTAGCTCACCTTGATGAGGTCTCCCCCCTGCGTGACATTCTGTCAGGTTGCAGTTTCTTTACGGTGCCCTGGACAGTCACCTGTTCTTCCCTTTGCCTGCTGCGTCGGGTCAATGCTTTCTGACGGCCGCGGTGGCCTGTGTGCTCTGTGGTGTCGTTTATGCGTTGGCGGAGCCCAGTAGTTGGCACACTGGGGTTGTACTGGTTGCTGCAGTGGCTGTTTTACGGTTTTTGCTGCCCACTCCCCTCCGCATATAGGTCGTCTACCACATGTCTCGCCGCGTTTGTGTGTGTGTGTGTGTGAGGCCCAATTGTTTCACCCCTCTGCGTGTTGTCTTCGTCGCCCCCCCCCCCCCTCCGCCCTGCGCTCCCCCAAGACCCACCCAAGCAGCATGAGAGATCCGCCCAGAAGGACACAGATGGCGGGAAAGGCAGCGCGCGGCAGCTGCGGCAGTCGTAGTACATGCGGCGTGCAGCGTGTCATGTTGCCTGTGACGCCCATGGCGTGTCATGTTGCCCGTGACGCCCATGGCCTGTGCCATTTTGGGGCACCAAGGCCCAGCGCTTGGGTATCCACTCCACTCCACTCCACTCCACTCCACTCCCATGCCTTTGGTTGAGGCCCCTTGGAGGTACCACAGCCTCCGAGCGAACCCTTCCTAATGCTCTTGGTGGGCGGCTTCGTTCAATGAGCTCAGGCATTTTTGGTGCACAAAATTTTTGGCCCCAGACCCCCCTCCCCCTACTTCCCTGCCCAGCCCCGCCTGCTCAGACCGCGGGTGTTGGGTTCCAGAACTGAAATGAATGACCCCCCACGGAGACAAAGTGAAGAGACGAAGCAAGGCCCGTTGTCCCAGACATGCAGCGAGTAGCGCATACACTTTTCATTGCATGGAGCACGCGCACGCACACACCTTGCAGCCCTGTGCGCGCAGCTCATGTCTCTGTCGGTGCAGGTCCCTCAACATCCTGACGCCGGAGCAGACGTCGCAGCTGCCGGACAAGCCCGCCGACACCGTCCTCCACAATCTCGCGCACATGTTCAAGGACGACCCGTACTTCAGGGCGCTGGACGCGTTCCCAGCGCCCTTGGCCTCCGGCAACCCGAAGGAGGAGGTGGTCAAGTATCTGCAGGACTGTGCGAGGAGCGCGGCGGATGGCGAGGTGGTCCCCCACGAGAGGGAGGCGCTGCTGCAGCTCCTGCAGGTGTCGACGCCACACCCTCTGCCTGTCGTTGCAAGACTCCCGGGGGTGGGAATTGTGGCGCACCCATCGTGTTTTGTTGTGCAACACCGTCGCCGCAGTCACCACCGGTCCCACAACTGCCGGTAGTAACCGCTCAACCACCATCGGTTTCCTCACAACTGCCACACCTTGAGCAGAGTGTTGTTGAGAGATGCTTGTGTTCTGTCCGTGTGCCAATGCATTGACTGCCCCCATTGTCTCCCCCAAGCCACAACCATCATCTGCTGTGTCCAAAATGCCGGTTGCAAAGTCCACCAAATTCTAACTGTTTATTCAAACACGTCCTGCCATTGCCTCGCAAGCCCCCCAAAGAACATCTCCAGACATCCGGTCGGCTGCGCCGCTTGTCGTGTTGCATAAATGGCACATAACGGAGGGCGGGACCGTTGTGTCACACCCTCTACACCTTGTGCATGACGTGTACTGCCCGCTGATGGCAGTGTCTGGTGCTGTCTCCTATTGTCACCGTACTGCTCCGGAAAACAAGGAAACGAAACGACATTTTGTAGTTTGCTGTATTTTTTTAAGTGCTCTGCGGGCCATGACCAGCACGTTTTGGGGGGGGGGGGGGCGAAGGTGGCGGATCCTCCCTCCTACACACTCTTTGTCTGCCAGCTGCACATGTCTCATCTGACGTGACAGTACTGCTTCCCCCCCCCCCCCCACGGCGTTCATCACCCACTGTCCGTCGGCGCACAGTGTCCGTGGCCCCCACTGCTACCAAAGTGCGCTGTTCGTTCCCCTGTGCCCTGCTCCCTGCACCCCAAGCCCCGCCGAACGGTGTTTGCCATGGGCTCTAGAGGACTGCGGCATGCGTACTGGTAAGTGGTCACCGCTGGTCTGCGTAGGCACAGGGGTACGAACAGCGGCACGCTTTGATGGCACGGGGGGCCACGGCAGGTGAGCGCCGACGGACAGCAGGTGATGGACGCCGTGGGGGGCACAGCCGGAGCCGAGTGCGGACACCACACCTGACCCCCCCCCCCCCTCCCCGCACTCAGTCGCACGGGGACGTCCTGTGATCTCCATCGATACGGTGCTTCCTCAGCCCCGTGTCGTGCCCTGCCACTTTCCCCTGTGCCTCTCAGATCGCTGTCGCCAGCAGCGGCGACTTGTCCGACAACAACTACGAGGCCGTGCTGCAGTACATCCGCCAGCGGGACAACCGCATGTACAAGAGTGCCCTCCACATCGCCAAGCCGCTGGACCCGGCGGCGGCGGATGCGGCGCTGCACCGCGTGCAGGACCTGCTGATGCAGGGCAACCGCCCCGGGGCCATGAACGAGGCGGCGGCGGCGAACCTGTGGGACCAGGCACTGCTGATCGCCACGATGGTGAGCAAGGCCGCGTATCAGGTGCGGTGGTGAGGCCCTTGATGGACGCCGAAGGCAGAGACAGAGGGGGGAATGCTGAGAGGTCAGGCAGGCAAGAGCGAATGAAGTGGATGAGAGAGAGACGTAGAGACAGAGAGACAGACAGCGAGAGAGAGAGAGAGAGAGAGAGAGAGAGAGAGAGAGAGAGAGAGAGAGAGAGAGAGAGAGAGAGAGAGAGACACAGAGAGAGACAGCGTGCGTCTCACCATTTTTCTCAGGGCAAGACGCACACGCACACGCGCACGCACACGCACACGTACACATCGTCCTAGGCCAGTGGAGTGGATAAGTCTGGCGGTCCTTGCACCGCCAGCGACACAACGTCTACGCAAACAGGCACGTCGCTTGGTTGAATGATGTGGAATGGCTAATCTGCAGCATAGTCTGGTTTGTTCGTTGCGGCGTTTCCGTCAGGAACTCGGTTCTACCAAGTTGACCACGGGGGGCGGAAGAGTGCTGCCGGGACCTGCTTGCAAATGCTTGCCGACCCTGAAATCTGTTCCAAACCTGAAGCTGTGGATCAGTGTGTTAGTTGTCGGCCTACCAGTGAGGCCTCTCGAACTTGGAACCCATGGTTTCGCTGATGACTTGTAGGACCTCTAGGCCTGTTGAACCTCGCAGTTTGAGCATGATTTGAATTACTTGGGCGTCACATGCACGCAGCCCATGTAAGCCCTCAAAGGGCACGCCCTTCACTCCCGGCGCACACCCTGGCGTCCTCAATATACTTGTAGCGTAGCCAGGTCTTTGGCGAGCCCCGCTTCTTCCATTTACTCGCGTGTGGCTTGATCAACTACACCGAGTCCAGTTTCCTCAATGTATTCCTGGATAGCCAGGTCACTCACACCGAGCCCCCCTTATGCCGCCCTCTCTAGTGTACTCACCGGTGGCGCGGTCGCTCACACCTGTGGCCTTGGTACGCACGCCCAGACTGGGCGTCACTGGTACCGACCATGACACTTCGCAGAGGGCGCCGGACAGCCCAATGGGTTCCCCAGCAAAACAAAAGAGAGTGTGGCAATTGTTCCACTAATCTGCAGCACGTCTGGTTTATTTCTTGCGGCGTCTCCGCGGATAACCTGGTTGAGCACACAGTGTGCTGTGGAGGGTGGATGAGTCGTGCTGGGGCTTGCTTGCGTTGTTGCTCCTGAATTCACCACACCCCGAACCTGTGCTCGTGGATGGCCTGCCAGCGAGGTACGACGAACACTGGACTCACGGTTTCGCTGATGTCTTGTAGGGAACGTAGGAATGTTGAGCCTCGCAGTTTGAGTTTTGCTTAAATTATTTGGGCGTCACACACACACACACACACACACGGGGGCTGGAGGAGACCGTGGCCGAGGATGTCGCCCGCCCGCTTTTCGTGACGAGGCACGGGAGAGCGAACACTCTGGATACCTAGCCAGCAAAATACAGAGGTTCTGATTCCGCAGAAGGGAGGGAAACAACGTCACAAAGAGGCCTCAGCAGACCTGAGCCAAATGAGGCGTCCAGCCCAACGCTGCACAAGGATCCACCTCTAAAAGTACAGATCACACACACACACACACACACCACACACACACACACACACACACACACACCACACACACACACACACACACACACACGGACCTGCTCAGCAAACTATCATGAGACTGCAGGCCTTTTCCGCCATCCACAGATGTACCAGCCAGGATAATCAGCTGCGGCCTGTCGCTGGGGAGTCTGGCGGGTGCCAGGCGTTGTGTGCTGACTCGGTGATGATCCGTGCCACAGCAATGACTGGCACCCCTGTGCCTCTCCACGCATCGTGGGCACGGCAGCAGATGATGGCTTGCCGGAATAAACCAGGGGCGGGGGGCGGGTTTGAGGTTAGCGATTTTTCGCTAATTTTCGCAATCTTCTGCAGTTTCCCGCAATTGTCCGCAATTTTTCCGCAATTGCTTTTTGCTTGTCCACCTTGTGTGCTTTTTGGTGCCCTGTGTGTTCCCTGTGTAGAAGTATTGCTCCTTGATGCTTTGGGAGGTTTGGTCACGGCACCGCAATTTCCCCCAAATTTTCCGCATTTTTTTGCAAATAGATTCGACGCTCCCTGACCGCAACCCCCCCCCCCCCCCTGGAATAAACGTGCCAGGTCGGCCGGCCGACTGCTGTCCGCCGAGTCGACATGCCCGCCGCATGCTTTTGCTGCATGAGAGGCCCCATGCGGTCCCCACACACACCCCCTCCCAGACTTCCAAACAATAAAGCTGAAGCCCTCCATACCCTGTTGCCAGAGGAAGATGAGGCAGTACACGTTGCTCTCTGCCAAGCCTTTTCGCGAGGCCCCAGAAGAGTCAGCTCAGAACCAAGCCTGTTTGACCATTTGCGGTGCTGATATTTCCAGCAGAGGCGAAGCATAGGCATTTCGTGGCGCTCTTTCGTGAGCTCCAAACATGAATGCGTAATCGTACCCTCCTTAATGGCACAGAGCACACAGAGAAGAGAAAGAGCGGGCGAGCGAGCGAGAGAGGGGGGGGGCGGAGGGAGAGGGGAAGAGGTAGGGAGGGAGAAAGCAGGCGGGGTAGCACGCTTGACCTGTTTTCCGCAGGATGTGGTGGAGAAGTACGTGAAGGCCACGCTGCAGAATGGCAGTCCCCTGGCAATGCTCCATTCCTGCTTCAACGAGCGTACGGACCGCATGTTCGCGCCGGGACCGGAACGTAACTCGGCTTTCACTTACGACAGCTGGATGGAGAACGTGGCCATCCTGATTGCCAACAACGTGAAGGGGTCCAACAAGGCATTGCTGCAACTGGGAGACCAGCTGCATAAGGAGCATGGGGGCGTGGAGAGCAGCCACTTCTGCTACCTGTTGGGGGGGCTTGAGCCGGAGCTGCACGAGACGGAGAAGACCAACATGCTGCTCATTGGGGCCAACCACAAGAACCCGCAGCACCGGATTGAGTACCTCTCAGTGCAGAGCATCCAGTTCACCCTTGTGTACGAGTATGCCCGGCAGCTCGGCAATCCCCAGTTCACCATGCCGCTCCTCATCGCCTACAGGTGCCCTCTCCACCCTCTCTGTGTGCATCAGATGCCCGTCCAGGGGCTGGAATAGTGGGGGCGGGAGAGACAGAAAGGTCGGGAGAGACAGATAGAGAGAGGGCGTGCGCTTCAAAATTTCTCCAAGGCGAGAGAGAGAGACAGAGAGAGAAAGAAGGTGAAAAAGCGAATGAGAGAGAGACAGAGAGAGAGACAGTCCTTTCAATTGTTCTTGTGGTTGGCCTTTGTTACTTTTTTGTAACTGGTCCTGAGGTCAGGACGCGCATGTGTCGTCGCCGCACCGGCAGAGCCTCACTGTGTGCGGGGTGTGTGTGCTAGAAAGGCTGAAAGAGTATGCCGGTTGGTATTTCCGGGTGTTGTACGTGTTCGCATGTTGAGGGGGGAATCCTCCACTCAATAGATAGATAGATAGGTGGGTTGGTGCTGTGTGCAGCTGACGCTTGTGCTGCTGATGGCCACTGATAGCTGCCGCCTGCTCTCTGCTAGTGGCGTTTCTGCTGATGCTTCTGCCGCTGATGCTGCTGTTGCTGATGGGACCCTGTCTCTGTCGGCATTGTGGGTCCTTTTGACTTATTTTCTGCTTCTTGTTTTTAAAGCGCATGCCACTTGCGCTCGTCGGTATTGGAATGCTCTGTGGTGCCTGCAAGGACCTTGATTGCTCCAGCAAACAGAACTTCAGACACATTTTCCTCCTACAGAAATACATTCAACAGACCCCCCATGACCCCTTTGAGAATGCTTTTCCTGCGGCGCCTGCGGCGCGCAGTTTGGGAAACCTGCCTAATTTGTGGAGCTTTTTAGATTCCACCTTGTTGTGCTCCCGGGGGGTTGGGGCCTGGTTTCACCATATAGTATGGCCCTTTTATGTAGCCATATTGATCTCTCCCTACCATGGGGACCTCGAGAAGGCACGGGTTATGTTACGGGGTGTCAACCCGGGGCCAGGGGTTAGGTAGCCACTATGCCCACATGTGGGCCATTTCTGATTTTGTCCCCGTGCTGAGCATTGGGAGCCATTGATTTCTCCCTAGTAGCGGGGGACACTTGTTAAATGCAATCGTTAGCCCTACCACGCTTTACACGTTGAGCCGGGGCCATAGACTTCACATTGATGGAGCGATGGTGTCAAAAGATCAACGTGTGCTATTTCTCAGTTATCTGGTTTGTTTCCGGAACAATCTGCAATAAAACAGGTTTCTCAAACCCTGCGGCGCCTGCGGCGCGCAGAAAGCGTTCTCTTTGCGCCAACCCACGGACTGTAACATGGGGGGCGCCTTAAGCGCGGTGCGCGCGCAGTGCAACTATTTGGGCGTCTGGCCGTACTAGAGACCCATACTTTGAGATACTAGGGGCATCTAGGGGCATCATTGTGACCCCTAGCGGAGGTTTTGTCTTCTGATTTTTCCACAACATGCTTGCGTGGAGGTCTGCTCTTTTATGTCCAGATTTATAATGCCTGTTGGATGTATTTTGGATATCACCGAGGTTAGGTCGCTAGTGTTGGACTACTGGATTGGTGAGTTTGGGTCACCTAATTCTATGGGCGTTTCCAAGGGGTGTGCCTGGGGGCTCTTCGGGGGGAACATAGTCTAAAAGTAGCGCGCAGTGCGCGTGCAGTGCGCGTGCAGTGCAAGGATTCCCCCATGGTGGCCTCCACGCGATCAGTCCTGGGGCGGCACCCGAACCCGGCACTGCACGAAGTGGTGTTGTTTTCGTAGTTGTTGCTGTTGGTGCTGCGCGCAGGAAATCACCTCGAAGAGAGGTTGTTAGATCAAGCGCGGGCGTGGGCGTCATATACCCCCCTTTTTTGGGGTCATTCGCGTAGCATACCCCAAGGCATGATATTGGATGTCCAACCCCTTGTAAAATCATTATTTTGCCCAGTAAGACCATCCCCCAATGGATTTTTTGATTTTGAGGCCTCTACCCCCTAAAACTGGATATCACTTTTTGGGGGGGTGGGGGGGTGGGGGTGTTGGGGGGGGGGGTCAAAAGTTTTTGCTTAATAGGCTACAAGCAGTGGGGACGCACAATGTTGTTGACACGGTCAGCGGTCCAATGGTAACGCAGCTGGTTCCTAACTTGCAGGCGTCGGTTCGAATCCTGGTCTGCCGAATTTTAGCGCCGCCGCCGGCGGCGGCGCCATAGTGGCCAGAGTGGGGTTCGAACCGCCGACCAGCTGGCAGCGGTCGGCTGCTTTACCACTGGGTCAGGCTTGGGTTGTGACACAGGGCCTCCCTGCTGCTTGGGGCCGCATCTGCGACTGACAAAAAACCCAAACTGTGTGTATCTGACTGACTGCCTGCTTGCTGGCTCAGGGACTGATTAGCTGACTGTCAACCTCTCTTCGAGGTGCACTGCCGAAGGCAATAGAATCACCTCGCAGAGGTTGTTAGATCAAAGCCAGGCAGGCGTATATAGGGGAAAACGCCACATACCCCCCCATTTCGGCCTTTTTGGGCCTATTCGCGTACCCTACCCCAAGGGGTTGAATTGTTGGTTTAACCCCTTGTAAAATCATTATTTTGTCCAATAAACGCATCCCCCAATGAGTTTTTGGTCCGGACCCCCCCAGACCCCCCCCACTTGAAACCCACTTTTTTCAGGTTTTGAGGGAGGGGGGGGGGGTGGGGGGGTGGGGGGGGGGTCAAAAAATGACCCCCCCATTTTTTGGGTCGAAAATCATGAATCTTTTGGTTTTTTTTTGATTTTGAGCCGAAAAAGTTTTTCCGGGTCCCGACTCTATGGGGTTTGTATGGGGCGGAGTGGGACGAGCGCTTATGCAGTTTATGCACTTTCCAGCCATTTTTGCTATGTTCGTCGACCTCGGTGACCCCGTGGTACCTACTCTGAGGGGTGCAAGTGGGGATGTTGTGACAGTATATGCCTACTAGGATACGGAAGGACGTTTTTTGCAGTCTCCAGCCTTGCCTGGGGCCGTCCACAACCCGTGCCAAAGACGCGAAATGACTGTTTCCACCAATAATGGCCTAGTGAATGGGCCAGCACACAACCTGCTTATGCAGTTTTTCAACCTGGGCAGCTCAAAAATCGAAGTTTTCGAAACTTGTTTGTTTGATATTGTGACCACCTAAAATGACCATCCAAGGTATGTAAAGCATGTTTTAGGCCGTATTTACATGTTTTTCACCCTAATTGGGTATTAGGTCCGGGGGGGAGGGGTGGGGGGGGGGGCTCCCAAGGGATTGGTACACAACCTGCTTATGCAGTTTTTCACCTTGGACAGCTCAAAAATCGAAGTTTTCGAAACTTATTTTTTTGATATTCTGATCACCTAAAATGACCATCCAAGCTATGTAAAGCATGTTTTAGGCCGTATTTGGGTGTTTTGTCCCCTATTTGGGTATTGGGTGGGGGGGGGGTCTCCCAAAAGAATGGTACACAACCTGCTTATGCAGTTTTTCAACCCGGACAGCTCAAAAATCGAAGTTTTCGAAACTTGTTTGTTTGATATTGTGACCACCTAAAATGACCGTCCAAGCTATGTAAAGCATGTTTTAGGCCGTCTTTATGTCTTTTTCACCATTTTTGGGTACTAGGTCGCGGGGGGCCGGGGGGGGGGGTTTCCTAAGGGATTTGTTGTTCAGTACAATGGGTCCAAGCTATGCTGGTGATCAGGTACTTCGATGAGATTACAATTTTTGAAGATCGCAACGGGCTATCAACAAACGTGGGGATGTTGTGACAGTATATGCCTACTAGGATACGGAAGGACGTTTTTTGCAGTGTCTAGCCTTGCTTATGGCCGTTCACAACCCGTGCCAAAGACGCGAAATGACTGTTTCCACCAATAATGGCCTAGTGAATGGGGAGGTACACAACCTGCTAATGCAGTTTTTCACCCCAGGCAGCTCAAAAATCGAAGTTTTCGAAACTTGTTTTTTTGATATTGTGACCACCCAAAATGACATTTCAAACTATGCAAAGCATGTTTTAGGCTGTATTTACGTGTTTTTCACCCTATTTGGGTGTTAGGTCCGGGGGGGGGGGTCTCCCAAGGGACGGGTGCACAACCTGCTTATGCAGTTTTTCAACCCGGACAGCTCAAAAATCGAAGTTTTCGAAACTTGTTTTTTTGATATTGTGACCACCCAAAATGACCATCCAAGCTATGCAAAGCATGTTTTAGGCTGTATTTACGTGTTTTTCACCCTATTTGGGTGTTAGGTCCGGGGGGGGGGGGGGGGTCTCCCAAGGGACGGGTGCACAACCTGCTGATGCAGTTTTTCAACCCGGACAGCTCAAAAATCGAAGTTTTCGAAACTTGTTTTTTTGATATTGTGACCACCTAAAATGACCATCCAAGCTATGGAAAGCATGTTTTAGGCCGTATTTACGTGTTTTTCACCCTTTTTGGGTGTTAGGTCGGGGGGGGGGGGTCTCCCAAGGGACGGGTGCACAACCTGCTTATGCAGTTTTTCACCCCGTAAAGCATGTAAAGCATGTTTTAGCCGGTATTTATGTAGTTTCCACCCTATTTACGGTGTGTGTTGCTCGCGGTAGATTCTCTGCGAGGTGGACTTGCCGAAGGCAATAGAATCACCTCGCAGAGGTTGTTAGATCAAAGCCAGGCAGGCGTATATATGGGGAAAACGCCACATACCCCCCCATTTTGGCCTTTTTGGGCCTATTCGCGTACCCTACCCCAAGGGGTTGAATTGTTAGTTTAACCCCTTGTAAAATCATTATTTTGTCCAATAAACGCATCCCCCAATGAGTTTTTGGTCCGGACCCCCCCAGACCCCCCCCACTTGAAACCCACTTTTTTCAGGTTTTGAGGGAGGGGGGGGGGGGGGGTGGGGGGGGGGGGGTCAAAAAATGACCCCCCCTTTTTTTGGGTCGAAAATCATGAATCTTTTGGTTTTTTTCGATTTTGAGCCGAAAACGTTTTTCCGGGTCCCGACTCTATGGGGTTTGTATGGGGCGGAGTGGGACGAGCGCTTATGCAGTTTTTTTTCAGCCATTTTTGCTATGTTGGCGGTTTTGGTGACCTCAGTGACCCCGTGGTACCAACTTTGAGGGGTGTGAGTGGGGATGTTGTGCCAGTATATGCCAACTAGGATACGAAAGGACGTTTTTTGCAGTCTCTAGCCTTGCCTAGGGCCGTTCACAACCCGTGCCAAAGACGCGAAATGACTGTTTCCACCAATAATGGCCTAGTGAATGGGGAGGTACACAACCTGCTTATGCAGTTTTTCACCCCAGGCAACTCAAAAATCGAAGTTTTCGAAACTTGTTTTTTTCATATTGTGACCACCCAAAATGACCATCCAAGCTATGCAAAGCATGTTTTAGGCTGTATTTACGTGTTTTTCACCCTATTTGGGTGTTAGGTCCGGGGGGGGGGGGTCTCCCAAGGGACGGGTGCACAACCTGCTGATGCAGTTTTTCAACCCGGACAGCTCAAAAATCGAAGTTTTCGAAACTTGTTTTTTTGATATTGTGACCACCTAAAATGACCATCCAAGCTATGGAAAGCATGTTTTAGGCCGTATTTACGTGTTTTTCACCCGATTTGGGTGTTAGGTCGGGGGGGGGGGGGGTCTCCCAAGGGACGGGTGCACAACCTGCTTATGCAGTTTTTCACCCCGTAAAGCATGTAAAGCATGTTTTAGCCGGTATTTATGTAGTTTCCACCCTATTTACGGTGTGTGTTGCTCGCGGTAGATTCTCTGCGAGGTGGACTTGCCGAAGGCAATAGAATCACCTCGCAGAGGTTGTTAGATCAAAGCCAGGCAGGCGTATATATGGGGAAAACGCCACATACCCCCCCATTTTGGCCATTTTGGGCCTATTCGCGTACCTTACCCCAAGGGGTTGAATTGTTAGTTTAACCCCTTGTAAAATCATTATTTTGTCCAATAAACGCATCCCCCAATGAGTTTTTGGTCCGGACCCCCCCAGACCCCCCCCACTATATCTTTTTTTTGAAACCCACTTTTTTCAGGTTTTGAGGGTGGGGGGGGGGGGGTGGGGGGGGGGGTCAAAAAATGACCCCCCCTTTTTTTGGGTCGAAAATCATGAATCTTTTGGTTTTTTTCGATTTTGAGCCGAAAACGTTTTTCCGGGTCCCGACTCTATGGGGTTTGTATGGGGCGGAGTGGGACGAGCGCTTATGCAGTTTTTTTTCAGCCATTTTTGCTATGTTGGCGGTTTTGGTGACCTCAGTGACCCCGTGGTACCCACTTTGAGGGGTGTGAGTGGGGATGTTGTGCCAGTATATGCCAACTAGGATACGAAAGGACGTTTTTTGCAGTCTCTAGCCTTGCCTAGGGCCGTTCACAACCCGTGCCAAAGACGCGAAATGACTGTTTCCACCAATAATGGCCTAGTGAATGGGGAGGTACACAACCTGCTTATGCAGTTTTTCACCCCAGGCAGCTCAAAAATCGAAGTTTTCGAAACTTGTTTTTTTGATATTGTGACCACCCAAAATGACATTTCAAGCTATGCAAAGCATGTTTTAGGCCGCATTTACGTGTTTTCCACCCTATTTGGGTATTAGGTCCGGGGGGGGGGGGGGTGGGGGCTCCCAAGGGACGGGTGCACAACCTGCTTATGCAGTTTTTCAACCCGGACAGCTCAAAAATCGAAGTTTTCGAAACTTGTTTTTTTGATATTGTGACCACCTAAAATGACCATCCAAGCTATGGAAAGCATGTTTTAGGCCGTATTTACGTGTTTTTCACCCTATTTGGGTATTAGGTCGGGGGGGGGGGGGGTCTCCCAAGGGACGGGTGCACAACCTGCTTATGCAGTTTTTCACCCCGTAAAGCATGTAAAGCATGTTTTAGCCGGTATTTATGTAGTTTCCACCCTATTTACGGTGTGTGTTGCTCGCGGTAGATTCTCTGCGAGGTGGACTTGCCGAAGGCAATAGAATCACCTCGCAGAGGTTGTTAGATCAAAGCCAGGCAGGCGTATATATGGGGAAAACGCCACATACCCCCCCATTTTGGCCTTTTTGGGCCTATTCGCGTACCCTACCCCAAGGGGTTGAATTGTTAGTTTAACCCCTTGTAAAATCATTATTTTGTCCAATAAACGCATCCCCCAATGAGTTTTTGGTCCGGACCCCCCCAGACCCCCCCCACTTGAAACCCACTTTTTTCAGGTTTTGAGGGAGGGGGGGGGGGGGTGGGGGGGGGGGTCAAAAAATGACCCCCCCTTTTTTTGGGTCGAAAATCATGAATCTTTTGGTTTTTTTTCGATTTTGAGCCGAAAACGTTTTTCCGGGTCCCGACTCTATGGGGTTTGTATGGGGCGGAGTGGGACGAGCGCTTATGCAGTTTTTTTTCAGCCATTTTTGCTATGTTGGCGGTTTTGGTGACCTCAGTGACCCCGTGGTACCAACTTTGAGGGGTGTGAGTGGGGATGTTGTGCCAGTATATGCCAACTAGGATACGAAAGGACGTTTTTTGCAGTCTCTAGCCTTGCCTAGGGCCGTTCACAACCCGTGCCAAAGACGCGAAATGACTGTTTCCACCAATAATGGCCTAGTGAATGGGGAGGTACACAACCTGCTTATGCAGTTTTTCACCCCAGGCAACTCAAAAATCGAAGTTTTCGAAACTTGTTTTTTTCATATTGTGACCACCCAAAATGACCATCCAAGCTATGCAAAGCATGTTTTAGGCTGTATTTACGTGTTTTTCACCCTATTTGGGTGTTAGGTCCGGGGGGGGGGGGGTCTCCCAAGGGACGGGTGCACAACCTGCTGATGCAGTTTTTCAACCCGGACAGCTCAAAAATCGAAGTTTTCGAAACTTGTTTTTTTGATATTGTGACCACCTAAAATGACCATCCAAGCTATGGAAAGCATGTTTTAGGCCGTATTTACGTGTTTTTCACCCTTTTTGGGTGTTAGGTCGGGGGGGGGGGGGGGGTCTCCCAAGGGACGGGTGCACAACCTGCTTATGCAGTTTTTCACCCCGTAAAGCATGTAAAGCATGTTTTAGCCGGTATTTATGTAGTTTCCACCCTATTTACGGTGTGTGTTGCTCGCGGTAGATTCTCTGCGAGGTGGACTTGCCGAAGGCAATAGAATCACCTCGCAGAGGTTGTTAGATCAAAGCCAGGCAGGCGTATATATGGGGAAAACGCCACATACCCCCCCATTTTGGCCATTTTGGGCCTATTCGCGTACCTTACCCCAAGGGGTTGAATTGTTAGTTTAACCCCTTGTAAAATCATTATTTTGTCCAATAAACGCATCCCCCAATGAGTTTTTGGTCCGGACCCCCCCAGACCCCCCCCACTTGAAACCCACTTTTTTCAGGTTTTGAGGGTGGGGGGGGGGGGTGGGGGGGGGGGGTCAAAAAATGACCCCCCCTTTTTTTGGGTCGAAAATCATGAATCTTTTGGTTTTTTTCGATTTTGAGCCGAAAAAGTTTTTCCGGGTCCCGACTCTATGGGGTTTGTATGGGGCGGAGTGGGACGAGCGCTTATGCAGTTTTTTTTCAGCCATTTTTGCTATGTTGGCGGTTTTGGTGACCTCAGTGACCCCGTGGTACCCACTTTGAGGGGTGTGAGTGGGGATGTTGTGCCAGTATATGCCAACTAGGATACGAAAGGACGTTTTTTGCAGTCTCTAGCCTTGCCTAGGGCCGTTCACAACCCGTGCCAAAGACGCGAAATGACTGTTTCCACCAATAATGGCCTAGTGAATGGGGAGGTACACAACCTGCTTATGCAGTTTTTCACCCCAGGCAGCTCAAAAATCGAAGTTTTCGAATACTTCTATTTTTTTGTTTTTGATATTGTGACCACCCAAAATGACATTTCAAGCTATGCAAAGCATGTTTTAGGCCGCATTTACGTGTTTTCCACCCTATTTGGGTATTAGGTCCGGGGGGGGGGGGGGGGTGGGGGCTCCCAAGGGACGGGTGCACAACCTGCTTATGCAGTTTTTTCAACCCGGACAGCTCAAAAATCGAAGTTTTCGAAACTTGTTTTTTTGATATTGTGACCACCTAAATGACCATCCAAGCTATGGAAAGCATGTTTTAGGCCGTATTTACGTGTTTTTCACCCTATTTGGGTATTAGGTCG